>JAWUZG010001030.1:0-94077 GCA_036785705.1 Acanthornis magna
CTTCGCTTCTCATATTTAAAGAGGATTGTAACAAGACCCTGCCTGGGGCTGCTCCAGCTCAGTGCTTTTCCTTGATTTTTCCCTCCCAGCCCTGTTGTGCAAACAGTGACAAGAGCCGGGTCACTTTGCAGCCTCCCAGTAGTACTTGCCATTCTCCAGCTCTGACCAGGACCGACTGGACCTCCTCCTTCCCTTGACCATCTTCACCCAGTTCAGGGCACCCAGTCAGTTCAGGGCACCACAGGCACCCCCTTGCCCTGGGGTTCCAGCATGTGATGGGCAGGGTTTGCTGCCTGCTCTTAGCTGGGGGATCCCAATGCTGCAGGAGCAGCCAAGCCAGCTCATGGGGCAGATTGCAGCTACGGTGGCTTCATGCAGGTCCCTGCCCCTCTCTCTATCCACTGCAGGGTGTGATTCCCTGTCCCGAGACTGAAATGTTATAGTTTTTGATTTAAACATCTTCTTGAAGGACTTTTGTCTATTATAGCAAAACAGTATTACAAAAGACGAAGAGAAGACCACTATGCCCTGAACAGGCCTTCTGCCTGAGGTCCTGGACTGCTTGCTGATGGAGATAAGATAAAGTGACTCAAAGAAAAGAATACATTCGCTGAAGGATCACACTTAGTACCTTCGGGTGGAGACTATAGCCCCAGGGATATCAGCTGCCAGGCCAGCACAGACCCTGACACCAAAGGGTGGGGGGAGAAGAGGCTTTGGGTGTGTGGTGAGAAAGCCTCTGGTCAGAGACAGTGAACACTCATCCTCCACTGTGCAGAGCAGTTCAGCTGAAGGGGTCCCTTCACCCTGGGAAAAACTTATCCACATGAAGGACAGCTGAGGGGGTGTCATGGCCCATGAAAGGCACCCGCCAAAAGGGTCCCCAGACCCTACATCAGAACACTACAAGATGATGCAACAGATTCACGATATTGCAAGGGACAGTGTCAAACTAGCCCTCTCCAAGAGAGATACGTGGGCGTTACCACCTGGCCCAAAGCATTTATTAATCCACTGGGTTCTACACTCTTCAGTCTGGCAGTGCAGTGGTGCGGCGCAGTGGTGGGGGACCCTCACCACCCAGATCAGATGGAGGGGAACAACGAGATGCCCTTGGGACCCCCAGGTGATATGTTTCTATCTAACCCCTGTCACTCTCTCCCTGTCCTCCCAACCCCCCAAGTACAACTCTTTTTCTGTTTCTTTCTTTTTGCTTTCTCTCTCTTTGCCTCTTTTGCTATTAAATAAAATATATCAATTTTTTGGCACCAACATCTAACTTTGTTTGGTTATAATCATGTTGTTTGGTTATAATCATGTTTTTTGGGTATATTTCAAACTTTCCTGGGTTTGATCTTTATTTGCAGAGACTTAGTTTCCTCTGCTCTTCTGTGTTTAAACCAGATCATAACACACCTGTAGCTTGTCTTGCCCAAATCCCCGTGAATCCTGGCAGGAAAAGCTCCTCTTGAACACACAACTTCAAGCAGCAGCAATCCTCAAAGGTGGCTCTGGTTACCCGCCTGCCCTTTGCTCTCCAATGCCATTCTTCTACAGGGCAGGTGCAAGAGGAGTCTCAGGCATTTAAACCACCTCCCCCAGACCACCCCAAGCTCTCCACTCCTGCCAATACCAGGCCTGGCACTGCAGAGGGAGAGGAAACAGACTTCCCTTGGACTTCATGGCTGGTGTCAGCCCCCTCGGTCAGAAAGAGGAGAAGTCTTTCCCTGGAGGGACCATTTTTTTTGGTAAAAGTATTTACAAATTTAAAAAAAAAAAAGAGAAAAATCGGAAAAAAATTGAGAAGAAAAACTCCTATTGCTCATCAGTGTGAAGAAATGGTTTGAGGAGCAAGACCGTGAGATGCTAGATGCTCTGCTTTTGCAGAATCTGCCACAGAGCACAGGGTAGGCATTGTGCAAGCAAAACCTTGAGGATAAGCTGCAAGGACAATGTCCTTGGTGGTTTGGGAAGTATCGATTTTATGAAAGAGGAATTGTGGTCAAAAGAATGCAGAACATCAAGATTAAGGGACCACGAGCTGGGAGGGGACAAGTAATGTAGCTGTATGCAACTAACCAATAATAGTGTGGCAAGTAGTCTTACTAACCAATGACATAATGACATGTAAAACCTGCAAGCTGCTGAAAGATGTACTTAAGTCTGAGAACCTAGAAAAATAGTAGAATAAAGCTCGTATTGATCACATTGATCCTGTATTGCTTATTCTCCTCGTCAATTGTGGTGCGTTGCCTAAAATGGGATAACTTTAAATGGTGCCGGTCCAACCTTAAATGGGATTACCTTAAATGGGACTACCTTAAATGGGAATTTTTATACCGCAGCCCATCAGTCCTTCTCAGTGCCATAGCAATCTGCTCCTGGAGAGGTCATTTCCTCCCCTGTGCCAGCCCAGCTGATGGACTGCAGGCATTTCCCACTCTGCTTTCAGAGCTGACATTCAATAGAAAGTACCAGGATAACTGGAATATCAAGCACAAATTTTATGTTACTGATTTCATTAACTCTTATTGAGACATTTCTATTTAATCATTCTTCAAGTTTTACAGAATTGAGCTCACAGTGAAGCAATGCCTACAGGGTAACATTTGCCTTTGAACCATGTATTACAGAGTCCTCGCAGTTTAATCTCTGCTTCACAGAAGTTATTTTTAAGGAAGTTATCACAGAAATATATATGGAAGAAGAATGTGCAGGTAGCCACTCACACTGGGAGAGACGGAGAAGCACGGTCTGGCTGAGGATCAAAGACTGAGCTCACAGACAGACACCTTTACACTGTGCAAACACCAGGGGTAACCTGAACTAAGGCGTCTGCGTGGCTTTTGCCTTTTCAGCATCAACCAAAACTGATGGCTCTTAAGAAAACAAAATCTCTTCATTCACCATTATCTCACTGCATGATTTGAAAGTCATTAGTGCAATTACTGTGGTAATTAAAGCCATTCCCTTCTTTACCAGGACAGGAGCATTGGCAGAGACCAGGCTTGACTCCTTGATACAGAAACAAAGCTCTTGACCCTTAGCACCTCTGTGTATTGTATACATGGAAGATGTGATATAGTTTTAATGGAAGAAAGGCCATGATGATGCTGGTGACTTTTGTCTTTTCTTTTTATACCCTTTTGGTACATTTTTATACCCTTTCCCTTCCCTGGTACCCTCTATACACACTCCTCGTACCCCGTGCAAATACTCCTTGTACTTTAGCCCCACATATTTAGCCCCACATATTCATAACTCTTGTAGTCTGATATTTAGCTTAGTTTGGGGTCTTGCAAAGCAAAGAAGACCAAACATTCATACTATCTCAGAACCTGAGGCTCCAACCTTGGACGGAGCCTTCTCTCTGGAACGTACTTTTGTAAACTAGGCTGTAGTTTCATTTTGGGGGGGAGGGGGTGTTCATTAGAATAGGGGACAATTACTTCATTTATTAAGTTTCTTACTGGGGCATTTTAAGTAGATATGCTAATTTTGTGAGGTCCATAAAAATCCGGTACGTTTTGGACGGGGCTCAGTTCCGGCTCGTCACTTGCTCCTCTGCGTGTTTTCTACCTTTGATGAGTCTGGGCACCTAGGATCCTATTAAAACTGAGGTAAATTTCCTTTTCCCTCTACTGCTGTGTCTGCTTCATATTTTTACTAGCTGATAAGGCATCAATGAAAGGCCACACTCCTGAATTAGAGCCAAAACTGCCATGTGCTCTCCCCTGGAAAAAAACACTATCTCTCTTTTCCAGTCATTCATACATCTCCTTCTTGAGTTGCAATGTCATTTTCAAACAGGCCAGTATGAGGAACCTGAACTCCGCAGTGTGGGGCAACCTACCAAAATCCAAATTATTGAATGAGAAACTACTCATTCAATAAAGGTTTGTAAGAAGCATTCAAAATTCACACTGGCCCCACAGGTCTCATACATTGAGAAGTTTCATCCAAGTTGCTGAAATCCAACCAGGAGCCCACTGGCCATGGGGCAATGGCAGGGACCCTGAAGAACGATTCCTGTGGCAGTACAGTGGGCCAGCTGACCAAGGAGACCAACAAGGTCAAGAATAATACCAGCAGCTTCTGCACCTCTCAGGGAAGGGACCCTGGCACCCACTTCCCTGCTGGACCTGGAGCCAAGTCAGCTGTCCACAAGGACTCTGAGCTGGCTGCCCCCAAAGGTTTCAAGACAGCCACAGTGAAGCCCTCCCCACTGGGCAGTGCTGCAAAGGAGTAGGGCATCACCATGTCACCACCACCAGCTGTTGCAGTGGTTCAAGCCCAGAGAGTTCCTTCCCCTCTGAGAAAGCTGGGGAGACCCAGAGACTAAAACCCCCCTGGGATGGAGTCGAGGGTGGATTGCCCCAGGGAAGGGTCGAGTTCATTATTTGCTCTGCCCTCAGTCCAAGACTGTACTCGTATTTCCCTCTCCTCCCTTCCGATTGGTCCCTGACCCTTTGTCCCTCCCCGGTTCCTCCCCCGTGCCATTCCAAGATTGGTTGTAACCCTCTGAATAAAAGTCTGATGCCCGGCTGGGGCGAGGTCTCTCGCCCTTGATCTCAAGCCGCTGACCACCGCGTGACTACGTGTCTGATTGGGGTCCGGGCGTGGGAACACTCTCCTTTGCAGCACTCCGGCCTTTGGGACAGCTGCCATCCTAGGGAGGCACAGCTCATGGCTAGGGGACATGGTCCCTGACTGCAGTGAACCTGGGACCCAGGGATGCTAGCAGACACCGCTGACGAGCCGTTGACCGACCCTGGTGGTCAGCTGGTCCAGCCCACGTTACCGGCAACAACCAGCCAAGAAACTGGCACTCTGCCAAAAAGCTGAGTCTGAGCTTCTGCCCAGAGACTCCAGTCAATACCTTGTGCCTTCTGAACTGAGGTTGTGTTGGGGAAAGAGTAGAGTTACTGCCAGGTGCCTGCTCAGCTGGGGATGGATGGGGAAGAGCCACAGTCTACCCCCAGGGCTGTGATGGCTGTTCTGCTGTCCCTCTCAGTTGGGGTATGGGACCAGGCTCCACTGTTTTTCACACTCCTGAGTGATGCCTCTTTCCCCATTGCCCGGGACGGAGGGGTGGCTGTGCCAGTCCCTGCAATGGGGTGGCTTTGGCACCTTCTTGGTGCCAAGGTGTGTTTTGGTGGTGTGTCCCCTGGGGCCAGTGGCAGCAGGTGATGCTGCAGCAGGAAAGTATGGGGTTGCCTCCTCGTCAGGCAGTGCACGGGACTGGGTGTCTTCGCTATGGTGCAGCCAGGGCTTGGGACAATGAGCTGCAGTTTCAGGTCACTAAATTTCCTTCCATCCTTTTTTCCCTTTTTCTAACTCAAAACTTCTGATTCTCCCACCCCAAGCTTCCCTTCCCCCATCTGTATCTGTTCTTTCTGTAGGTTCTCCTTTTTCTCTTGATTCATGGTAACCTCGGTACTTTAGACCACGTTTTTATTTATGTCATAACTGTAGGGCAAAACCTGGCAGAAGATGAGCAGGAGTGACCACCGTGCACAGCCCCAGCCCTACAACACCTCCCGCCCTGACTCCACTCCCAGACAAGTTCAGTCAAGCAGTGTCATTGATCCTAGGCTCCTGCACAGCAGCAAGGCCAGTTGCAGCCTTGGGGTGCTCCATGGGATGTCTGTGTGGCCTTGCAGATGACTCTCCTGTTCTCCAGGGTTGGCAGGGCTCGCTGCAGATCCGAGAAGCTGGGCTGTCTCTGGCTGTTGGCACAGGGTGGGAGGGAGCTGTGTAGGCCCTGACCCTGTCCTGCAGGATTAGGAGGCACCATCCTGGTCTAGATCTTGCTCCAGGTCTCTCTTGTAGCCTTCACTATCAGCATGTACTGCAGCAATGCTCGCTGTTTCCCAGTCCTCTGTGGGACAGCGTGTAGGACAGGCAGGTGAAACTGTAGGGTTCCTTCAGAACGAAACATCAGAAGAAGAAGCATTGTAGCACAGACCAGAGCCCTTGTCCCATGGCTGTGAAGAACATGGATGAAGTCTGAAGTTCTCCCAAGAACAAGTGAATTGTCTGTCCAGATCTCTTCAAGGATAAAGACCCCAGGCCTTCCAAGAAGGGCTTCAAGGATAAAGACTCCAGGACCCCCCAAGAAGGAGAGAATTCTCTCTCTCAAGGATTTCAAGGATAAAGACTATCTCACCTGTAGGGGCTCCTGGCATCAAGGGCCTGAAGCCCATCCCAGCACTTCCCCAGGAGTTCTAGGCTCCGCTGACTGCTGCAACAGTGCTGCCAGGTCCAAGCCCTGATGCCCATGGCACTGGCACTGCCAGACTCAGAGATACTTGCCCCCAAACCCTTCTCCTGACACCCCTTAGCTGGGGAAGGATGGGGCTGATGCAGCCCTGGGTGTGCAGGAAGTGCAGTATAAACAGGATGTGGTATGAGGAGATGGGCAGGAAGTTTCTGGGGGTCTCATATGTTGTTCCAGCTGCAGGTTCATTCCCCAGTGTACAGTGCCAATTCACACACTATGGTTTTTATGATTTTTATTTCTTTATTCTAGTTTGCAAAAGCAGGGAGCTGGGGGGTTTCTACAAAAGGTTGTCCACTCCTCACTGATCCAAACTTCACACTATTGAGACATTTCACAAACAAAGGCATCACCATTCATTGTTTCCTCATTATATAACTTTTTTTATTAATTAGCACCCAAACCCCTATTTTTTGGGTGTATTTCTCACTTCCCGAGGTAATTTGTCTGCAGGCATAGAGTTGTGATAGCTGAGGCCCTGTTTGGGAGAGATAGGTAAATGAAGCTCTTTGTAGCTGACCAATGACCTTATGACTAATAGGCATAATTAACTGTAACAGTATTTAAGCAGTAAACAACTAAATAAACTCAGAGCTTGCTTCTAACTCATATTGAGTGTGTGTCTTGCTTCCCCCCACCATTCGACACCCTCCCATGAGAGACAGTCCTCTGGGAACTTCTTCGGTGTGGGTCCAATCTCACAAGCAGCAAACCCGCCCGAATTTTGCTGCAGCATGAGTTTTTGTCCATCGGGTGCAGACTTCTGAGCTGAGGCCGAGCCGAGGCCAGGCTGTTTCCAGCCCGGGAGCAAGGCCTTTCTCTCTCCCGCAAGGCTTTTGCAACTCTCAGTCTCTACAGGGACTCTCACTGGATCACAGCTTCCTGCAGGCATCCATCTGCTCCTCTGGTGTGGGCACCTCCCGACGGGCTGTGGGTGGTTCTCTGCACCCCCCTGGACCCCATGGGCTGCAGGAGGACCACCTGCTTCCCCCATGGTCTACACCATGGCCAGCAGAGGGTTTTCCTCTCTGGCGCCTGGAGCATCTCCTCCCCCACCTTCTCCACTGACCTTGGTGCCTCCGTGCTGTTTTCTCTCACATATTTTTACCTCCTCCTCCTCCTCCTCTGGCTAAAAAGAAGTGCGTGCTCACATTGTTTTGATTTTTTCTTAAATATGTTTTCACAGAGGCGTAACTAACATCTCTAATTGGTCCAGGTTTGGCCAGCAGCATGTCCATCATCTTCAGAGCCATCAGAGATTGGCTCTGCTGGACATGGTGGAAAAATTCCAGAATCTTCACACAGGACATGCAGGAGCCATCTTTTTACCCCACCCTACTCACTGGCATAAACTGGGCCAAACCACCTCAGCAAGGTAAGGGTTGGCTTTAAAAAGCAAGGCAAGAAGGATGTAGGCAATGTGAGTAATAGGAGGAGCAGGCAAGGTAAGGCATGGCCAGACACAAAGCAGAAGGAAAGTCAAGGTGGGGGATGGATGAGCAAGGCAATGCTAAACAATGAAGTGGTAGGTTGGGCAAGGGAAGGACATGGAGGGGTCATGAATGCAATACATAGCTGGAGAAGGCAAGGCAAGGAAAGGAAAGGAAAGGGAGAGGTAGAACATGGATGGCAAAGTAAGGCAAGGAAGGTGTAAAGAGGCAAGACAACAAAACAGAAATACCTTGCCTACCTATGCCCCACCTTGACACACCTAGATTTTTTCCCCTGCCTTTCCAATGCCTTGCTTGCCCCTCTTTAGTCTTGACCAGCCTTACCTCATTGACCCCTCAATATCTTTTCCTTGCCTCTCCTACCACTCCATTCCCTTGCTTTGCCTTGCATACCCATCCCCCACCTTCACTTTCCTACTACTTTCTTCCTGGCCTTGCTTTGCCTTGCCTGCTCTTCCTATGACACTCATTGCCTTGCTTACCTGGCCCTTGTGTCGCTTTCCCAACCCACTCCTTGCCTTGCTTTGCTGTGCCCACCCCACCATTGCCTTGCATTGCTTTTCAAATCCATACCACATATAGACCTACCTACCCCTTTCTTCCCGGGCCTTGCCTTGCCTTGCCTTCCCCTTCTTTGACTTGTCTTGCCTTTTCTACTCCCCCCTGCCTTGTCTTAACAACCACTCTTTGTCCTTCTCTTGTCCTTTCTTCAACTCCATTGCCTTGCATTGCCTTTCTCACCTATCCAAGACCTTGAACTCCCTTTTTTCTTGTCCTATTTTCTTTGCCTTGCCTTGCCTTTGCCTTCTTGCTGTGCATGCTCCAACTTTGCATTGCCTTACTGATCTGTCTGTGTCCTGCCTTTGCCCATCTTAACACTCTATTGCCTTGTTTTGCCTTGCTCACCCATTCCCCACCTTGCCTTCTCTACTCCTTTTTTCCTGGCCTGCCCTTACCTTGCAAGCCTCTCATTCGACTTGCCTTCCTTTGCCTCCCTCAACCTTGCCTTGCCTTGCAAACCCACCTCAGGCCTTGCCCTGCCTACCTTTCCCTTCCCTTCCATTACCTTTCTCCTCATCCACCACCTTGTCCTGCTGACGCCTTTCTTCCTTCTTCTTGTCTTGCCTACAACTTCTGGACCTTCTCTTGTTTACCATTCCCTTGCCTTGCCTTGCTATTCGTACCCAACCATTTCTTTGCCATTTCTGTTCCTCCCTTGCCTTGCCATCTTCTCCTTTGTCTTGCCTTGCCTTAATGACCATTCTGTGTTTTTCCTTGCCTTGCCTACCTATCCCTTGTATCATGTTGCCCTGTATACCCATTCCCTGGTTTGACTTGCCTGCCCCTTTCTTGCCTGGTCTTGCGTTGCCTAGCCCTTCCTGTTTCTGCCTGGCTTACCCATCATTGGACTTACCTTCCTATGCCCAGCCTTGCCTACAAATTCTCAGCCTTCTCTTGTCAACAACTCTATTGCCTGGCATTGCTTTCCCCTCACAGGTTTTGCTTTTCCTACATCTCTGTTGACTTGCCCAGGTTTGCCTACACCTCAATTGCATTCCCCTTGCCTGCATGGAAAGGCAAGGCAAGGCAAAGGAGCCACAGGCAAGGCAAAGCAAGGGAGTTGTAGGCAGGGCAAGGCAATGGAGACATAGGCAAAGAAGGCAAAGCAAGGGTTGGCTAACCCTAAAAACTAGGCAAAGTACTGAAGGCAAGGCAAGGCCAAGTGACTCAGAGTGCCTTTCCCTGGGAAGCAAAGGACATAGTGCACTGGTTGGTGGGGCAGGTGTTAAGGTGTCATGGGAGGTAAATTTCAGCAAGATATTCCTGTCCTGGCACCTTCTGTGTTGGAACAATTGTTGGATGTATTCGATACCAGAGGTGGTATCCAACTTTCCACTGGTAAGCTCCTGAACAAGAATGGCAATACTTTTTCATGAGAAGGAAAGAACATAGCTCCAGTGTTGGAGGTGCAGAGAAGAAGCTGCCTACTGGAGGTCAAGGGCGCCAGCAACTTTCTGTCCTGGCATATTTGGAAGCATGGCCTCAATTTGTACAATGACGGAATCAGTATCCATCTTTGGAAGGCGGTCTCAGGAAAGACTGGATTTGGCATTTGGTTTCCACTTCTCAGAGGTGGCCTTCTGAAATTCTGGCAACACACGTCTTTTGGACAAGGTGAGCATCTACGCTGAGTCTTGCGGTGCAACTCCTCTGGTGCCCGGGCAGGTAATGTCCAGGAATAGTGTTCTGGCACCTTTGTAAGAGATCAATACCTGGCTGTTTTGTATTTTGGAGGAGGGGATGCCACTTCTTTGGAGATGGGCTTATAGTTCCTCTCTTTGGCAAAGAGAGCAAGTTTGGATGCGCACATTGGGTCGTCTTAGTGAATTTGAAGGCTTTTCCCCATAGGCAGTTCTCTGGGTTAGAGCTGTTGAACTGTTGCAGCGGGAACGCAAGCGTCAAGCTGTTGAGCTTTTTGTCCTGGTGCCTCTAGTGCGTGAGCAGTCCTGTGAGCAGATCTGACTGGATGCTGACTCAGTGAGACTGAAGGCTTAGGATGGTACCTAGAGCTGAGAATGAAAGTCCTGATAGCAGAGTGTGTGCTAGTAGTTTGAAGGGTGTAGTTGAAGTTGTAGGCAGCAAAAGTTTTTCAGCTGGCACTTTGGTGAGCTGTGTTCTTGCCAGTTGTTTTCAGGTTTGTAGCCAGACTCTGAGAGAGGGAAATTGTTTGTTAGGGCAAAGGAGTTCATGCTGCTGTTTGAGTGTGGTGCAAAGAAGAGCTTGCCCTTGGAAGAGGAAGATCAGCACAATCTTTTTGTGCTGACACAGTTGATTGGAGAGCAGGGGCGTGTTCCAGCTCGGCTCTGTCCTTGGGTGGGTTTCGATCTGGTCTCGGTGCGTTTCCTTCATTTGCAAGTCGAGAGCGCCATCGTGTGGTGACTTTGATGAACGCCGACAGTGCCCAAGAAAAAGCCAAGCGCTTCTCTGGCCCGGACCCATCCGTGTGCGAGCAGTTAGTGTGTGAGTTAGTGTGATCTTGGCTCTCGGAGACTTGAAAGAATGTGTGATCCTGCATCTAGCCAGGATGGAAGAGGAATCGTTTCATTGCTGGCTGTGCAGTTTACAGGCTGCAAAATGTCAGGAAAAATTAATCCATGAACACCACAGGTTTATGTCCAAAAAGGAGACAGAGGAGTCCTGTAACTTTATTCATTAATAAAGGGAGAGGTCATGGGCATTTCCCATGGGGTCTCTCAAATTGCTAGAGGATGCAACCTCTTTTTATCTTAATTTCCTGGCTGCAGGTTCCCTTTCTCTTTTCCCATTGCCTGAGGATGCACAGGCTTCCCAACCTGCCTAATACAGACCCCCTTCTAATGTACATTCCCCCCCACTTTTTTTCCTTTGTGTCTTTGTTCTTTTTCTCTAAGTCCAGGGGTTTAACATGTCCTTGGGTGAGTAACAGTCTGTGTCAATTAATGGAATTCCTACGGAATTTATGGTTCCTCCCACTGCTTCTTTCACCTATCAGTATCTGGCCTTATCTACCAGCAGGCCTCACAGTTTTTTTGTAAAGACATCTCCCTCTTGTTCCTTTCAAAATGAAAAGGCAATTGCAGCATGGCCTCTTTGTTCTGGAACTTTTTCTGTGCAATCAGCTGCTCAATGTATAATTCGCACCCAGTGAACTGTATCAAACTCCCTGGACATATGCATTTTCTCTCATGCTCTGTGTGTCATCTTACCCTCACTCTCGCAGATCGCAGATCACTTCAAAACATCCTGCAGCTGCTTGCAAAGAAAAAGTCCTAGAATAAAAAGCCAGTGCTGGCCTTCATAGAGCCTTTGCAGTCTCTAAACTAGACCAAACACACTAGTGATTCACACCTTCCTTCTCAACTAGATATATAGCATCCTCATATTCTCTCAATATGAGAGAGTCCATGGCTAAAGTGACGTGTTTCCAGCTGCAGATCGGACTGAGAGATGTTCCAGGGAAGAAAGCATTCGTTAAACTTCCCTCTTCACTGTGAAACCTTATATTTGCAACTCAATCACTTTCACTCACCTTCAGTGTCGCTGAGTCCAAACAGCTCTATCTCACAAAAAAAGAAGTGTCAGGACAGAAGACCTTCCTAAAGTACTCATTTAGGAGCCATAAAACTGTGCACAACACTCTAGGGCTCTGTACCTTCCTTCTAAGAGAGATGTGTTGTCACATTTTGCTCCATTGACAATGTCCAGTATCTGCTTCCATTAAAAAAGGGTTCTAGAAGAAAAAACTAGTGCTAGGCTGCACCTTCCCTTTGCTGCACCTATGCCACCTCAAACTCACTGGTGGAGTAAGTATTTGCCTTTTCAGTTGCACCTATCACTGTGTTCTCTCTATCTCGGCATTGAAAGCTAAGCGCAATTGTTTCCACATTGGGCTGGAAAAGTAATAGCAGCACAAGTAACTGTTGATGAAGTTCCTGCTTATGGCTGTTAATGCTCCAGCACACTACTTCTGCCAAAAGACGCCTGGACCATCCATGCACGTTCCTTCTCAGTTCTATGTACCATTACATTCTGCCTCTCTTGTAGTTTGAATCTAAACTGAAATGTTTTCCACTATGTCTTGCACAAAGAACTGGATCAAAGACAGCAAGTTTGCCTGAAGCACACCCCTGAAACTTGTGGAAACTTGTATTTGCACCATATTCAAGGGCCAGTCCTCTATCCTTTACAACATGCAAACTGCCCTCAAATCGCGGTGCTCTCTGCATGTTACTTCTCAACCTGAACAAAGTACCTTGGCTTATATTACAGCCCCTGTTATGATCCAATTATTAAGGTTCTTTAGAAATACCTTTGCCTGAATTAAGGTGCAAACGAGACCATATGCCAGTCAATAGTAAGGGTTTTATTTGATAGTAAATATGAGAGAGAAAGAAGAAAAGCGAGAAAGGGAGAAGTAGGAAAAGAGATGGGGGGAACAGAACGAGAGTGACAGAGACAGAATAAAAGAATATCACCATCCATGGATCCCAGTGATGTTGCGTTGATCCTCTCCAGCTTAGTCGTCTTGGTGGTGATGGTCCCCCTGAAAAGCACAGGATCCCATGGGTTAATATACACTCAGACCAGGTGGCAATGTCCAGGCATGTCCCCCCGGGGGAGGGACAGTCTCTTGCAGCTGACTCTGCTTGCATCACGTACAGTCCTGTGGGGCAAGTCCTTTGGGGGGTCTGTGATGGATTATGTCACTCCCTCAGCTGCCTCTCACGTCAATGTCCCGTGGATGTGGCCCGTGGGCTTGGGGGTTACACGCTGGGCCCGCTTGTGTAAGGGAGGATGGGCATTTATTGCCTCTTACCAGAGGTTATGCCACGCACCCAAAACCTTCCCCCACCCTTGGTTGGGGGAGAAGTCTGTGTAGACCTGGCTTTGTGAGTTGTGCTCTCCCCCCACCCCAAACTCAGCCGGGGATAATTTTCAGTGCAGCGGGTGGCTTTGGCCTTTGTGGATGCATACCTTTCCTTCAGCCTGAGATGACTGAACAATAGGTTTCCCTTTATCTAATCTCAGCAGTTTGAGTCCAAAGTCCCAGTCAGGTATCTGCACTGAGGCTTCTTTGGTTGTAGTTTCTTTATACAGTTTTTGGTACAATGAGCAAAACTTTATGTCGATGTTTGAGGCATGAACTATTTCAGTCTCTGACAGCCTCACAGGGACTAAAGATCCGGATAGACTTCTCACACAGAAAAATGTGTTGAGACAAAAACATGTTCTTCATTAGCCCTTCTCATTGCCAAGATTGTGGGGCTGCATTGAAAGTCCATATAGAAAGACTAAGCGAGCAAGTGCTCTCCTGGCACATTTCGCTGAGCAAGAGCTAGATGGACACTTTGGATTTTGTGAAACAGAAGAGATATTATTGTACCTACTAGCACTGAGGGAAAACCGTGCATAACACACTGTGGACGTGCATAGTATAGATGCTGAAAAGTGGCAAAACTGAATGTCATCACTGGGCTTCAGTTCTGTCCAGCACACATCAGGTGAAAGAATGAAACCACAGAGCACCATGCTTGTAGGGTGTAGTGTACCGAACTGCGTAAGTCCAACCAAAAGCTTGCTCACAATCAGAGTCAGCTGAGAATGCTCTTGCTGCTCCAAATAGTAACTCGCACCCTTTGGTCTACATTGGAAAAACCTGGAGAAATACACTCTCATACAGCTTCTCTTTCACAGAGTCCAAGCAGCTAGAGCTGTCGCAGAAGAATGCATCAAAACACAAGGTGTTCCTAAAGTGCCCACTTCTCTTAGCAGTTGTGAAAATGTGCACAACACACTAAGGCTGCGTGCTTTCATTTGCAGAGTGACATGTCATCACATTTTTCCCTCTCACAGATCCGTTGACAATGTCCAGCATCTGCTTCCATTATAAAAAGGTTCCAGCAAAAAAAAGCAAGTGCTAGGCTGCACCTTCCCGCTTGCCACATGTAAGCCACCTCAAACTCACTGAGGCACTCTGAACTTCCCTTCTCCACTGCATCTACCGAAATGTTCTCTGTATCTCGGCATTGAAAGCTAAGCGCAATTGTTTCCACATAGGGCTGGAAGAGGAATAGGTAGCAGCACAAGTGGCAGACGTTGAAGTTCTTGCTTACAACTGTAAAGGTGAATTTGGCAGGCAAGCGAGTGTCAGCCACACTCCTCTTGTAGCCTGTACGCTGTGCACACAAGCACTGAGCTCTGTGGCTTTGTTCTTTGCCTTTTGGAACATCCCGCTCTTTCATTCTCCCAGAGGCAAATAGTCATCTCCTTCTCACACATAACGCTGTGCCAGCAGCAAAGCGCTCCCGAGTACTACTTCTGCTGAAACACATCTGCGCCATGCCTATTCCTTCTCAGTTCTATGCCCCATTGCATTCTGCCTCTCTTGTCATCTGAATCTAAATGGAAAGCTTTTCGGCTACGTCTAACACAGAGAACTGTGCCAGGGACAGCAAGCTTGTCCAGAGCTTGTTGTTGATGTGTGGAAATTTCTATTTGCACCATATTCAAGGGGCAGTCCTCTTTCTTTTACAATCTTCATGGGCCTGTCAGATCGCGATGCTTTCTGCACGTTCCTTCTCAGCTTGAATGAAGTATCATGGGACACATCAAAGCCTTGCAACGACTAAAGATATGGATAGAGACACCAGATCTCTCTCTCTCTCTCTCTCTGTCTCCCTCGGAAGGAAGGCACAGAGCTGCAGTGTTTTTTGCACACTACCAAGGCTGCGAAGAGAAGGGAGTACATGAAGAAAGTCTTCTCTTTGGATACTTCCTTCTGAGGGAGCTCTAGCTGCTTGAGCTCTGCAAGCCTGAAGGTGTGGGAAAGAGCTTCTCTCTCTCCAGCATGTGTGTGACAGAGTGCAAGAGCTGCAAGTTGCTTGTTGAAGCAGAGATCATTGTGGGCTGACTGCTTGTGAACTAGCTTTTCAAAGGCTGCACTTTGGCAATGCTCTCCAGGACACACACAAGCATGCTGCTGTGTGGTTCCTTTCTTCACCTTCTGTGTGCTGGACAGCTTCGGCACCGGTAAGGTGTTGATTGTGGGCAAGAAAGAAGCAAACGACTTTTTGCAGCCAGGCAAGGCTGTGAACAGAAGGGGCTACTTGAGGAACGGCTTCTTTTCGGATGCTTCCTTCTCTGGTAGCTCCAACTGCTTGAGCTCTGCAAGCCTGAAGCTGTGGCAAAGTGCTTCTCTCTCTCTCTCACTCCCTCTCGCTCTGCACATTGTGCCCTTGAGTGCGAATGCTGCGAGAGGCTTGTTGAAGCAGAAACAGCATTCTGAGCTGACTCTGCTTGTGAATGAGCTTTCTGGTGCACTTTGGTTGTGCAATCCAGGGAGCACACAAGCACGGCTCTGGGCAGCTTTGTTGCTCTCCTCCTGCATGCCAAAGAGCTTCTTTGCCACTAAGGTGTCCTTTGTGGATGAGAAAAAAGCAAAACATTTTTTGCAGCCCAGCAAGGCTGCAAACAGAAGGGGGTACTTGAAAAATGCCCTCTCTTTGCATGCTTCCTTCTCTGGCAGCTCCAAGTGCTCGAGGTCTGCAAGCCTGACACTGGGGCAAAGTGCTTCTCTCTCTCTCTCGCTCCCTCTCTCTCTTTACCTTGTGCCAGAGTGCAACTGCTGCTAGAGGCTTGTTGAAGCAGAAACAGCATTCTGAGCTCACCCTGATTGTAAATGAGCTTTCTGGTGCACTTTGGCAGTGGTCTCCAGGGAGCACAGAAGCGCGGCGCTGTGCAGCTGTTTTTTTCACCTCCTGTGCACCGGAGAGCTTCTCTGCCCACAAGGTGATGTTTGTGGATGTGAAAGAAATGAACGGCTCTCCACAGCCCGGCAAGGCTGTGATCAGCATGGGGTACTTCAGGAAAGCCTTCTCTTTGGATGCTTCCTTCTGGGGCAGCTCAAAATGCTTGAGCCCTGCAAGCCAAAAGCTGTGGCAAAGTGCTTTTCTCTTTCTCTTGCTCCCTCGCTCTCTGCATATTTTGCCTTGCACTGCAAGGGCAGCCAGTTGCTTCTCCAAGCAAAAACACCATTCTCCACAGTGTGTCACCTTTATTCCACCAGTTTTTTTTAGCCTTTCCATTCCTCACTTCCTTTTCCCAGCTCAACTTTTCACTTCCTTTTCTGATTTCAGAAATTCAATCCCTAGAATTTGGGCAACTTTTGCTCCTTTTCACTGCCCCTCATTTCATCCTAATCCATTGCCTTGGATTCGCTCCATTTCCAAATTTTCCCCTTTTGTTCCACTCGTCTTTCATTTGATCATATCTCCTGTCTCAAGTGCTTGTTCCACTTCTCTGAATTTGGGAAATTCATTTCATGAAAGGAAATGAAATCTTACAATTTCAGTGAGGATCAATTGGGCAAGCTTTACTCCATTTCCCTGCACTTCAGCTCATGCCATGCCATTTGCTTGTTTGCCCTTCCGTGACGAATTTCTTCCCCCAGATTTTTAAGCCATTCCTTTCCTCACTTTCTTCTCCTGTCTGCCCTTCAGACTTTCTTTTCTGATTTCAGAACTTCAGTCCCTAGAATGTTGCTTTCAGGGGACTGGCACCGGGGTGTCCCGGTGTGCTGCAGCCTTCCTGGAGAAAGCGTCCTCTCAAAGAACAGCTTTTCCAGAGGCCTCAGCAACCCCCTTAGCAATAGGTGATTTCAGCAAGTGTAATGTTTTCTCTGCTACAAGTGATTTTCAGCTCTTGTAATAGTGATTTCTGCTCTTACAGAATCACCTGAGGCTAACTCGGGGATAGTAAGAGAGAGGGGCATTGTATGGCAGTTCCACGAGACAACCTTTATTGTCCAGCAGCTCTTGTGAAGGGGAGGCCAGGGACGACAGTTCCACCCTGCCCAAAGGCCGCGGCAGGGGGTCTTTTATGGGAAAGGCAGGGGGTGGGGTGGGAGTCGGTTGGCCAACTGGGTGCTAGGTATTACCATAGAGAAGCAGGGTACACTGTGTAGTCACCATGGCTCTGAGGTAGGTTTCTTATCTCTGAGTCCTTTTGCCCTCAGGCTTTTCTCCAAGGGAGTGGAGAGGACTTGAGTCAAGAGCTCACAGCTCTCCACAGAGAGCCCTTAAAATATACCCAGGAAGGGATCAGCAAACACCAGATTTAATATTAAGCGACAGCTCAACAAAGTTCCTTGGCAAGAGTCACCCTACTCCTGACTGGACAGTTGAGGAACAGCAAGGGAAAAAAGCAACAACTAAACCAATCAAAATCCAGGCAATCAAAGCAGAAATGAACTGAGAACTGGCCCTGCGTGTGTGTGTGTGTTTTTAGGCACGTTTGACAGAAGGAGAGTGGTGGCAAGGATAAAATGAATATAGCCTAAAAGCTTAACAGCCCTCTAACTTAACAGAACTTACGCCTTAACCTTAACTTATATCTTAAACTTAACAACTTAGCAAAAAACAACCCTTAGCAGTGTTTAACTTATACCTTTTGACTGAACCTTACTTACAGGCCTAACTTAGGTACCGAGAGACTTCAACACATCTGAGAGCAGCATTTCTCCCCCATTTGCCAGAGCACAGGCAAGCGTGTGCACACAGACAGAAAGAGTCAGTGCCAGGGACTTGTCAGAAATTCCCCTCAAGGGCAGGGAAATGTTCACTCCGGATGCTTTTGCATCTCCCCAGCAGGCGAAGGTTTGAGCCTCGAGGAGTGGAGGGATCGGCTCAGGGTCCCTCTTTGTTCGGGGATGCCCCGAGTGCAGCAAATTGAAGAGTTCCTGGCTCAGAGAGGCCCCACTCAGAGGGAGGTCACTGTTCCAGGAGAGCTTCAAGGGGCTCATTTTGCACCGCTGTTGATAGGGCCCCAAGAGATGGGCTTTAGGCACAGCAATGGTTCATCCTGGTCGCACTTGGGATCAACAGCTTTCTTTGACAGTGTGAGAACAGGGATGTTGTGCCATTGAGGGAAGAAAAACAGTTGCCAAGGCTGCTCCTAAAGCAAGCAGGAGCTCGTTGGACAGCAGCAGTGCCTGGGAGCAGACACTGTTTGTGATCAGCTGCACAGGAGCTGAGCCCAGGGGCTGTTGCTCAAGGCCAAGGCCTAAGGAGCATTTCTCACATCAAGGGGTGGCCTGGAAAGGTGGTGCTGGGGGATAATTCACAGCCTCAGTGTGGTCCCAGTTCCTCTCAGTATTTCCATGTCCGTGCTCCAAGTGCTGCTCACAGCCCTGATCTATGGGGATGGCAATGTCCCACTCCCTTCGTGGGGCAGTGTCACACCTGAGCCAGGTGTGCAGGGCAGGACCGTGTCTTGAGCCCAAGCACTGTCCCACCTGCAGGAGCTGCTTCCCATCGGCCTCTTCCTCCTGTGGCGCCAAGCCCAGGTTGGAGCTAAACAAAGGGCGCTGGCTCGGGGTGATCCCCCGGCCGGGGCTGTGCACCCCCTCTGCCCCCTCCTGGGGGGAGCAGGAGCTGGGTCAGGAGCCCTGTGGGGAAGGGAAAGGGGATGACACTGGGATGGGGGGGGTCACACATATTCTGGGGGACACACACAACCCCTGGGGGCCCCCCCTCACCTTCTCCTGCAGCACCAAGAGGAGGAACCCTAACATGAAGCTCCCAAACCCCTGACAGCATCTTGGGTGTCAGATTTGGGGATCTGGGGGGTCACAACTGCGCTGAAATCCCTTCCCAGCCCCACAACCAAAGCCAAACCCCTCAAACCACCCCACAGATCCCCCAACGATGCCTCAAATCCGGTCCGTGACACATAACTGGCCACAAGGGCCATCAAAAGCCCTTTCCCATCTCCCCCAAGACCCACCCAATACCTCTCCAAGCCAAACAGCCTGGCTTAGACCCCAAAACTCCCTCACAGACCCCATCAAGCCCCCTCCAAGCATCACAAATGCCCCCAAGAACCACAAAACCTCCTCCCAATCCCCACAAGATCCCCAAATGCCCCACCCAGCTCCCCATGGCACTGACCAGGAGAGGTTGGTGGACAGGAACATCCACAGCCGGGAGCAGCTTAGGCAGTTCAGCAGCAATTTGCGCACTTTGAGGGGCACACCCTATATGTAGACACCCAGGCCAGGGACTGGGACAGACAACCAGAATTCCTGAAGAACAGATGGGCTTAGGTGGGCACGTTCTGCCTGCACAACTATGAGATCGTGGCTCTGTCCCCTGGCCTGGGCAGCCTCAGAACACCCAAATCCCTCCATATATTCCCCTGAACCAACCATAAATTCACCCCCAAATCCCAGTAAAATGGTGCAGCTTTAGATCTCTTTGTTTCATTTCTTTATTTTTACCCCAATTCTGGTTGTTTTGACAGGATGAAGAAGGAAATTATTTAGGTGGGAAAAGAACTCTAAGATCATCCAGCATTGCTTCATGCCATCAGAAGAAACAATTGGACACAGCTGGTGAGATTTTTTAGGGTGTAAATTAATAAATCAGCTCTTCCTAATGAATTTCCAATGCCAGTCTGACTCCCTATGGATGTTCCTGCCCCTGCATTTGTCCAGGTGGCTACAGGGAATATGATGATGTGGAAGCCACCAGCCAGATGTCCTCCCAATGTCGGTCACCACGACTCTGCTCAATGTGAGTCATCTGAGGGGTGACAAAGTTGGAGCAGTGCACGAAGCTCTTCCCACACTCAGGGCACTCACAGGGCTTCCCTTACCAGTGGCTCCGTTGGTGTCGGGTCAAGTGAGAGCTCCTGCAGAAGCTCTTCCCACACTCAGGACACTCATAGGGCCTCTCCCCTGTGTGGATGTGTTGGTGCCTAATGAGGTGGGAGTTGTGCTTGAAGCCCTTCCTGCAGTTAGGGCAGCAGAAGGGCCTCCCCTCTATGTGAATCTGCTGATGCCTGAGGAGATATGAGCTGATCTGAAACCTCTTCCCACATTCAGAACACTAGAAGGGCCTCTCCTCTGTGTGCATCCTCTGGTGGCGGATCAGGTTGGTGCTCTGGCTGAAGCCCTTCCCACATTCCGCACAGTCATAGGGCCATTACCCAGTGTGGGTCCTCTGGTGGACCATCAGGTTGGAGCTCTTGCTGAAGGTCTTCCCACATTTGCCACAGTCATATGGCCATTTCCCAGTGTGGATCCTCTGGTGGCAGATCAGGCTGGAGCCCTGGCTGAAGCTCATCCCACATTCCCCACACTCATAGGGCCTCTCCCTGGTGTGAATGCACCGGTGGGTGACGAGGGTGGAGTTGTGCTTGAAGCCCTTCCTGCAGTCAGGGCAGCGGAAGGGCCTCTCCTCTGTGTGAATCCGCCGATGCACGAGGAGATGGGACCTGGTCTGAAACCTCTTCCCACATTTGGGACACTTGTAGGGCCTCTCCCCAATGTGGACCATCTGGTGGTGGATCAGGTGGGAGCTCTTGCTGAAGCACTTCCCACATTTGCCACACTTGTAGGGCTTCTCCCCATCATGGAGCTGCTCATGGATCACCAGGTCCGAGCTCTGGCTGAAGCTCTGGACGCCTTCCCAGCACAGGGTGAGTCTTTCTTCCTCAGAGCGCCCTGGGCTGGGTTTTCAGCCCCTCCTTGTGTGGCATCTCTGGGGCTTTTCCTCCCTGTTGAACTCCTGTGTCATGGAGTGGCTCAAAACAGCCTCTTCCATGAGGTTCTGTCCCAAGGGTTTGTCCTCCCTGATCTCCATCCACAGCTCATTGGCTGGGGAGGAAGGACAAGGAGAGGGTAAGATCTGCCTCTGTGCCACAGGGAAGGGGAAGGAGATCCCCCTAATTTGTTCCCTGCAGGACAGCATCGGCAGCGGGGTTGTCCTGCAGCTGGGGCAAGGCTAGGCTGGGAGATGGAGGAGAAGAGAGGGGGAAAAGGGAAGTGACTTCCTCCTGACCTGCCTGCGGGTCCTGGGGCATCTTCCTCTTCCTCACAGCCTCCTCCCCCATCTGGCCAAGGTTTGGTAATGGGAAATCCTGGTTTGGGAAAAAAAAAGGTATGACTGCCTTCGGCTGGGGGTTCCTCCTGCCCAAGTCTATCTTTAGAAGTCACCGAGTGTTTTGTGTCTATAAAATCCTCCAAAAATCAAGAGTAACCCCAAAAAAAGCCTCCCAGGAATTGCCCCTTTCCAGCCTCCTGTCTTTGGGGTGCTGGGGTTCCCCCTTTTCGAAGCTGCTGGGGCTCCCGTGGGTCCTGGGGATCCCCCTTCTCCAGGGTCCTGCTTAGGGATGCCATGAGGTTTTGGTGGTCCCAGGGGTCCCTTCTTCCCTGATGGTGCTTTGGCTCTCAGGGGTCCCAGGGTCCCCCTCTTCAGGCTCCCCCCCCACTCCAGGCACTCGGGCCTTCCCCCTATCTCCACTGCCCCTTTCAGCGTCACAGTGTCCCAGCCCTGCCTCATCTCCAGGCTCCCCCACCCCTTCAGGCTGCCGGGGGTCCCCCAGCTCTGCTATCACCCCTCTCTGCTCTCTCCACTCTGGGAGTACTGTGTTCCACCCCCTGGCTCTCCCAGGGATCCCCAAAACTGATGTCCTGTCCCACCAATACTGGGCAATTCCCACACAGACCCCTCCAGAATTCCCCCAAAGCACAATTAAGGCTCAGCTTTGGAGTCCTGCAAGATCCAAACATCCCCTCTGGCCCAAAAAATCCCCATCAGGGACCTGCAAAGATATCTGGGGCTCAATTCCAGAATCTGTGAGTACCTAACACCCCTCCAGTAAAAAACCCATACCGGCGAACTCCTGATAGATTTGCGGTGAGGTCCCCCTCCTTGGTCACCTGTGGAATGCGGGAGGAGCAATGATCCTGGAGCCAGGGGTGCTGCAGACACAGTGGGTGGTGAAACCTCATGGATCTCCTGCTCCTCCTTTTCCTGCTCCTCCTCCTCTCTCTCCTCTTCCTCCTGCTCTTCATCCACTCTCATCCCAGACCCCCCTTCCCCACCCTTCTCTGCCCCACGACTGCTGCAGCACAGGCTGCTGGGATGGAGGAACCCCCTGAATCAGCCCCAGGGATGGACAGGGGGCTTGAGGAACCCCCAGTGCAGATCCGCCTCCCCCAGAGCCCCAGAGAATTGCTCCGGGAATCAAGTGCAGGGGGACTGGGCTGGACCCCCATGGAATCGCCCTTCTTCTGTCCCAACCCCACCTTTCCCTCCCCTCTCCTCCCCTTTCCCATCCTTCTCCCAATCCACAGACCCCTCCCGACTCAATTTCCATCTCCCATCCCCCTCCTGCTCTCTTGGGGGATGCCAGTCCCCTCTTTTCCCCAGCTCTTCTGTCTCGTTCACCATCGTCCCCTGAATCCCCAGCCCCCCTCTCCCATGATTGGTTTTGGGACTTCCAGGCCCCTCGTGCCCAGTTTGGGGGTCCCAATCCCCATTCGCTCAATTTGCGGTTCCAGCCCCCGCCCCCCTTCTCATGGCGCCCCCTGCTCATCCCATGGCCAGGGGGACTTCCAGCACCACCAGTGCCACCAGTATGGCCCCAGCTGCAACCACATGCCCCGTGCCCAGCGCCGGGCAGGTGCCCACAGCCCCAAAGCAGCCGTACTCTGCCCTGGGGGGTCCCCAAGGCGACCCCGCCCTGCATGGCACTGTTGATGTCTTAAACAGGCTGGTAAAAATATGAAGCAGACACAGTAGTACAGGGAAAAGGGAAGTTACCTCGGTTTAATAGGATCCTAGCTGCCCAGACCCATCAAAGGTGGAAAACACGCCATGGAGTGAACGATGAGTCGGTACCCCCCATACAACGCATACCGGATTTTTATGGACTTTATAAAATTAGCATATCTACTCAAAATCCCCCAATAAGAAACTTAATAAATGAATAATTGCCCCCTATTCTAATGAACCCCCCCCAGTTGAGACTACAGCCTAGTTTACAAAAACACATTCCAAGAGAGAACAGGTTGGAGCCTCTAGTTCTGAGATAATATGAATGTTTGGTCTTCCTCACTTTGCAGGACCCCAAACTAAGCTAAATATCAGACTACAAGGGTTGTAAACATGTAGGGTTAAAGTACAAGGAGTATTTGTGCAGGGTACAAGGAATGTGTTTAGAGGGTAACAGGGAAGGGAAAGGGTATAAAAATATATAAAAAGGGTATAAAAAGAAAATACAAAAATCACCGGCATCACTGTGAGCAGCAGTCCGGAGCAGCGCGGAGTGTGGGCCATGCCTGGGCAGGGCCGGGCCCTACGGGGCTCCCCCCAAACTCGGCCCCTGCCGGGACAGCGCGGGGGGCCCGGCCTAGCCACCCCCCAACTCCCCCTCCCCAAGTTGCGCTCCCAGCTGGCACTGGGAGCAAGGGGGGGACGCAGGTGGGGTGCAGAGGTGCCAGAGCCATGTGTGCCCCCGCTGCCAGTGCCACCCCCCAAAGGATTAGGGGGTACCCCAAAACTCCCTCAGAGGTGGCGGATACCCCGCAAGCCCCTAAGGAGTGGGGTCTCCCTGGCTTCATCACCCCGAACCTTCGCCTGCCTCATCCCAGGCCCCATCCCACCCATACCCCTCCCCCACACTTCATCCCAAACCCCAATGCACATCCCACCCTTCCCGGGCCCCATCCCACCCCATCCCACTTCTCCCGGCAGCCGGCACCGGGAGCCCCCCAAAACCTGCGTGCCAGGGACTCCCCAATATCCCCCCAAGGGCCATTTGTGACTCACATTTGGAGTCCTGCAAGATCCAAACATCCGCCCCCTTCAGAACCAAAAAAGAAAAACACCCTACCAGGATCAACCAAAGATATTTGGGGCTCGGTTCTGTAGTCCTACAAGATCCAAAAATCCCCCCCTCTCAAAAAGAGCCCCACGCACCGCACAAGCTCCCCCTGCCCGGTCACCTGCGGAATGTCCCAGAGGGGCGATGCTTCCGGGGACCAGGGCTGCGGACACAGAGAGCGATGGACGCATGTGGCGGCTCCTTTCGCTGCTTCTCTTTCTGATCCTCCTCCATCCCTCGTCTTGTCCCGCTCCTCCCCCTTTATCCCTCCTTTTCCTCCCGCTCCTGCTCCTTCATGCCTCCTCCCTACCCGGCCTTCACCTCCTCCTCCTTTCCTGTTCCTCCTCCTCCTCCTGTTCTTTGGGACTCCCATGCCAGCTTTGTCTGACATCACCCCTGGGGCCATCCTGTGCTCAGCAGAGCATCCTGTGCTCTGTCAGCACTCTCTGCTGCTTAGGGAACGATTTGGAATTTATGCCGGGCACAGATACTGAACCTCACCCCAAACTGCCCCGCTCCCATTGCTGTCCCCTCAGCGCTGGACAGGTGCTGTCCCAGGGGAACCAGGGACACAAACAAAGCCAACTCCAGCCCAGCTGCCCAGGCTGACCCAGACGAGCCCCAGGGACAAGGTCCTGCAGAGCCACACGGAGCCCTCGGCTCCTCCCTGGGAATGGCTTGTGTTGTGGCTGCCACAGCAGCCAGAGCAAGTCCTGGAGCTCCCCTAGCGCTGCTGCAGCAGGACCCAGGTTCCACCTTCTGTGCCAGGCCCTGGACAGGGGCCATCAGATCCATTGGCTCTGTGCAAAGGGGGAAGACAAGAAGAACGGATTGGATGCAGCCCCCAAGGACCTCGAGCAAATTATTCAGGAACATCCAGACCTTGAGCTGACGTTTGTAAAGCTGCAGTTGGCAGAGTTCTGTGGTGCAGGAGACGCAGCATGGGAAGAGGACACCTACAAGGAACTTCAGGAGAAACACCCTGAGCCTCAAAGGCTGCCGCACTCTAAATCTCTGCTGGAGAAAGTGTCGAGTGATGCGTGATGGTTGGCAATGGAAGAGATGGGGCAGATTGCATTGGTGCAAAATGCCTATTTTATTAATAAAAAGCTGAGTATTTATACCTTTTTGGCAGTAGCTAAATATAGATTCTTATACAGGCAGTAATCACCATAACAACCTTATTTATGTTTCTTAACAACATTGCAAAACTAGAAGCTAGCACTGACCAGTACAGGTACATACCAAGCATGCTTTTCTCTTATACTCCCTATTTCTCCTATACTCCCTATTTCATGGTAGACCGCACTGCCTGCCATGGTTTGTGGCCTAACAGCACTGCCGCGTTCACTTCTGACACTAGTTCAGCAGTGCTCTCACTTCTGCTTTCTAGCTGTAACTCCACATCTCCGTCTTTCTTTTCTACAAGCAAGATTTTCTTTGCTGACTTGTCAATCAGTTTCTGAACACACTGCAAAACAAATGGCAAACAAAGCATCATAGGCAGCAAAATGGCTAAAATATAAATTCCTGTTTTAGCTAAGTGTTTGAGCCAGCCAGTCAGTCCCTATCCTCCAAGCAGGTTTCCAAGCCAGTTATTGTCACTTACACCTCTTAGTTTGGTGACACTATCTCGAAGGGCCTGTATGTTAGCATGGATAGACAAAGAGTGATCAGACAGGTTCATGCAGCATAAGCCTTCGAAGTCATCACAACTGTGTCCGTTTGTTAAAAGCAAAAAATCAATTGCAGCTCTATTTTGCAGTGTAGCATGTCTTAAGCTATCAACATCTGTTAATAAGCCTGTTAAAGCAGAGCCAGTAACATTAGTTTGTTTCACAAGCCAACAGCCAAGGTTATTCAGCGTTTGTAGTGCATGCGCCGTTCCAATAGATGGGATGATAGTGGCAAACACTCAGGCTCCTCAGGAGAGGTATTCAAGGATTCTCTGAAGGGTCTCACGTTCTTAGCTGGGATCCACCTTGGGCCAGTCTCTGCGGAAACACAGGCAAAACCCCTTTCCCATGTGATGAGGGGATAAGGTCCCATGATCTTACCTGTTTCTGGGTCCTTAACAAGGACTGGGGCCTTCTGTTTGACCTCTAACTGTCAGTTATTGCCAAAGTGCCTAACAGTTGGAGGGTTGGGATCCATTAGGGAACAATTTAAGAAATTAAAAACATACAATGCTTTCTGTAATCACTCAGTTGGGGTGGCATTCCCCATTCTCCCTTTCAGTTGTAATAAAAGGCATTTAAGTGAACAGTGAGCTCTTTCAATGATAGCTTGGTGTGTTGGGGAATGAGGAATTCCAGTTTTGTGTATCACTCCCCAGAGGGTAAAAAAATTCGCAACTGTCTGGGAAATATATGCTGGGTCATTATCAGTTTTGATCTGTGAGGGAATTTTCAAGGCTGCAAAGGCACCTGCAAAGTGATGACAAACATCTTTCGCTGTTTCTCCTGTATGACAGGAGGCAAATAGGGCACCTGAGAAGGTGTCAATAGAGGAATGTGTATACTGGAGTCTGCCAAATTCGGGAAAATGAGTAACATCTGTTTGCTGAATTTCAAGGGTTTGGAGTCCTCTAGGGTTAACAGCTCCAGCTAGAGAGGGAAAGGAGTGCCTTTGGCATTCTGGACACACAGCCACAGTGCTAGAGGCTTGGCGAGAAGGCAAAGCGAAAGTTCTTGCCAGCGCAGCAGCATTTTGGTGAAAAAATGAGTGACTGATTTTTGCCTGGGAAAAACGATCAGGTACCACCTGTGCAGGCAGCATTAGTAGGTCTGCTTGGCAATTTCCTTCTGCAATGAAACCAGGTAAAGTAGTGTGAGATATAATATGCATTACAAAATACGACTCTTTTCTCTAATCTGAAAGGAAAACAAGTTGCTGTAGCCAATAAAACAAGTTTGCATTAGGTACATCTTTTAATATAGCAGCTTCAGCTCTTTCTACGAGTCCTGCAACATAATCGGAATCAGTTATTAGGTTAAAAGGAACAGACCAGCATTCAAAGGCTCGTACAACGGCTGCTAATTCAACAATTTGAGGGGATCTTGAAACAGTGATGACATCTGAGTCCCGTCAGTTGAGATCTGAGTCCCACCACAGTACTATTAACTTGTGGGTGCAAACAGATCCACCTGTAAAAACAGTTAATGTTTGTAACTTCGTGACTTCGCTTCTCTTGGGTCGTGTTAAGAGATGAAAACTGACTGCCACGAGCTTGTGCTTTGGGAGATGTGTAGAAAGTTGTCCAGAGAAGTCGGCGAGAGCCATTTGAAACACTTCAGACTGTTGAAATAGCCACTGTAAGTAAACAGTAGTAATAGGCAAACAAATCAAACAAAAATCTACACCTGCAAGTGTGACAAGCCTTTGTCTAGCTTTTACAATGAGCAAAGCAAACATTTCATGTTGAGTGCTGACAGTTTTGGGCATGTGGTGTGGCAAAAAAATCCATTCAATAATTAATAAAGGGTCTGGCAAATTAGGGTCCCACTGAAAAATCAAAGCATGGGGCTGCTTGGCCAGATTTAAAATTATTAAAGAAAAAGGCAACTTTGGAGCCCATCGGGCTGCTTGTCGATTTGAAATAGCATCAGCTACTTTTTGTAATGCTTGGCGAGCTTCCAGTGTAAGCTGCTGAGGTGATAATAAATCTGCTTCTCCTTTTAACAGAGCAAACAGAGGGCTTAAATCTGCATTTGAGATTCCTAACAAGGAACGAACCCAATTAATTGTTCCTAAAAGTTTTTGAGCATCATGTAAAGTACTAATGTTTGTTTGAATTTTTAAGGGCTAAGGGGAAATACTCTGGGTCTTAATTCACCAGTCAATGTATTTCCAAGGGCACTGATGCTGAATTTCTTTAGGAGCAACACAAAGTCCTGCTGGGGTTACAGCATTGCTGACAAGGGCTAGGGCTTTCTCCATAACTTCTTGTTTTTCTGCAGCAATTAGAATGTCATCCACGTAATGATACAAAAGAGTGTCAGGCATGTCCTGACAAATGGGGCTGAGAACTTTTGAAACAAACCACTGGCAAATAGTGGGGCTATTTTTCATGCCTTGGGGCAGGACAACCCAGTGATACCTTTGCAAAGGCGCTTGCATATTGGTGTTTGGGACAGAAAAGGCAAATTTTGGTGCATCTTCAGGATGCAAGGGGATATAATAAAAGCAATCCTTTAAATCAATGACTGTCAAATGCCAATCTCGAGGGATCATGGCAGGAGATGGGAGGCCAGGTTGGAGTGCTCCCATATTCTCCAAAACAGCGTTAATTTTACGGAGGTCATGGAGCAAGCGCCACTTGCCAGATTGTTTTTTAATTACAAACATGGGTGAATTCTGTCAAAAACGAGGCAACTCTCTTTGTTTTATTAAAAAAGAAAACTCAAATTTATTAAAAACACAACACCAGGAAGAATAAAATAATAAAAGAAATCCGGGTCCCAGCGATCAGAGACACTTAATGCCAACAAAAAAAGGCAAAATGACCCGACACAAGGAGCTCAACAGTGCTGGAGCTTGCTTGGGGTCAATCCCAAGCAAGAGAAAGATTGGAAAGCAGGCCTAGTTCTTCCAGCACCGGCCTATGCCTGGGCTAGTCCCGAGCAGTGTCCCAGAAGTAACTCGGCGACTTCTGCAGGCAAAAAAGAGCACAGGGTCCGGAGGCTGCGTGATGTTTTAAAGCCCCCCGTCCCCTCTCAGCACCACCCATTGTCCCACCTCCCAGGTAGGAACTGATTGGTGGAGTTCCTCTAAAGTCCAGTTCATTGGATGGAGTCCTGGGGATGATGTAAGGTCCTTTTGACCAATGGCTCGTTGTCTCTGGGCAGAGGTGTCCCTCAGAGTTTTAGGCGGGAAAACTTTCTCATTAAAACTCACGTTTCCATGGAGTCAAGTGTCGGGGAGCTAATTTTAGCCTCTCAGCACGGGGTGAGGGGTTTTGTCTCTTTTCAAGCACAGCCTGATCTGCAAAAGAACTCAGATGATTTTATAAAGTTTTCTGTTTTATATGACCCCTGAGTCTTCAAACTTAAGTTTTTAACTTACAATCTCCTTGTTTTGAACTTTGTTAACAACCTCAACTGGTCCAACTTATACTAGCTATTCAATTCCTTGTCACCTTTCATGCGAAAGCCAAAATTCTCCCATTTCATGTATAACAAATTCCAAGGTCTGGTGGAGGGAACTATATGTCCTTTTTGAAGCTGTTCCTGAACTAATTCAGTGAGTTTGCGCAGTTTAGGTAATGGCAGGGTCCATTAATCCACCCAAATAGGTGTATCAGTTTTCCAGGTTAATTTCAGGGTGTCGTCCCCCATAAGACCATGGGCACAGGTAAAACAAATGGTCTTACAGAGGCTGTGTGACCTTCTGGTTCTGCAATTTCAATTAGATGCTGACTTTGATAACTGCGACTGCTTCCTCTGGTCCCAGTGGAGGCTCGGGGCACCTCCATGAGGACCAAAAAAGGGATCAATTTTGCTATGTAGGTTTCTTGTGGAACAAAACACGGTGGATTAGCGGTCCAAACCATAACTTTAAGTTCATCAGTAGAATTTAAGGCTATAACCACAGGGATAACAGAGAGTCCTGGAAGGCTAGTTGAGGACCCTCCTACAAGCAGGGCACTTTTTTGAAACATTAGTGGTTTAAAAATTCCTGTACGGAGTAAATGAACAGAAGAATCACGTAACGTTACTGTGGTTGAGGTGCATAAGTCCAGTCTGGCACCGTCTGCAGTTGCTGGGCGAAGATGGGAGGTAGGTTCCTGCTGGGCATCTGCAGGGCTGGCATCTGCGAGGGTGTCCGTGGAGCTGATATTTGCGAGGGCATCCATGGAGCTGGCATCTGCGAGGGCAGCTGAGGCGTCTGTGTCAGAGCGCAGTGCCGCTGTCCCGCACTCTGGTTGCAGTTTCCCTGGCATCCTTGGAGCAGACGACCTTCGGAATCATACTTAGAGAGACATTGGTTAGCAGGATGTGGGCCTTTGCGGCATCATGGACACACAGGAATGGCTTTAGGATTATCTCCTTTTAAAGAGGGGCAGTCTTTTTTAAAGTGACCAGGTTTGCCGCAGTTGAAACAGACCTTTGAAGTTGCAGGGAGCTCCCTTACGGTTGCAAAGGCTGCATCCCCTTCTTTTAACGCTTGTTTTTTTAAGCAGACCTAGGTATCATGAGAGTCGGGGGGAAATAAATTTGGCTCTTTTTCAGGATCGACGGGTCTGGGGTCAAAAGGATATTCTTCATCCTCACTGCTGTCAGCTGGACCATAGCCAGCAACAAATGCTTTTATAAATTGGAGGAGACTCTCTCCCTTCTTGTTGCAAGGGGAGGTGGAGCTTTGATGGAAAAGGCATTGTCTCTTCAGATTGTGAAGAGCTTTGAGGCTCCACTTCTGAGGAGGGGGGGCAAGGGGGGGCATCTTCTTTATCTTTAGCAAGAGATTTTTCATGAGATTTTTCTTGAGCTTTTAAAGCTTGAAAAATTACTTTCCAGGAGGGAACCATTTCTGCAGCAGCTTTATGGCCTTCAGCTACAGCATTCCAGAGTTCCACTCCTACTCTGTCCCACAAATCTGCCATAAAAATTGTGGACTGAGATACCCCTTGTAGGTTTGATGCAGTCCATTTAAGTTTTAAATCATGCGCAGGCAAAGGTTTGCCTTGCTTGTCTGGCAGCTTTGACATGAGGTAGAAAACGTCTCTTTCTGGGCTGATCATCCCCTGACTCTGGCCCATAGCTCCCTGCAGCGACTCACCTCTTTTCCAGAGGATCAGTTGCCAGCCAGAGTGGCTCCCGCTTCTTCCCGCAGCTTAAGCACAATCCCAAAGGCTCTCACTTGTCCTGCAGCTTCACCTTTGGCGAAATCCTAAAGTTCTGCAGGGCTCACTGTCCGCCACCAAAGAGCAGTCCCGGTCCTCACACGGGGCACCAGTTGTCAAGTGACGCATGACCATCGGCGATGGAAGAGATGGGGCAGATTGCGTGGGTGCAAAAAAACGATTTTATTGATACAAAGCTGAGTATTTATACCTTTTCAGCAGTAGCAAGCAATAATCACTGTAACAACCGTATCTATCTTTCTTAACAGCAAAACTAAAAGTTAGCAGTTTTAGGTACAGTACAGTACCTAACCAGTACAGGTACATATCAAGCATGCTTTTCTCTTACACTCTCTATTTCTCCTGTACTCCCTATTTCATGGTAGACTGCACTGGTGCCATGGTTTGTGGCCTAACAGCATTGCCGCGTTCACTTCTCACGCAAGTTCAGCAGTGCTCTTACTTCTGCTTTCTAGCTGTAACTCCACAGAGCAGGTCCCTAATTTTGTCTCAAGAGGAATCCCCCAAGGACACAATCACTCTGCTGCTGATGGTAACCCCATAATCTCACAGACTAGTTTTCCTTGCAACATGCCACCCTGCCTGGGCTGTACTAGGCCAGGACTAGATGACCCATATAAGCAAACATACAGAGCCACAGGACATAGATTTGTTCCTTCAGAAAACCTAATCAACACATTCACCTGCATTTCCTTCTGTCACATCAGAACCTGGCAACCATGAAGACTTTGCTGTCACAAGGTTATGGTTTGCACTGGGCTGTGGAGTGTTTTTCCTGAAGGCAGAGTGTAGAAGAATGGTTGGCCGAGTGAGGCCACATCAACGGGGCTATTGATAGGGCCTACACGCAGCCTTTGCACGTCTCGCAGCATCTTTTGCACAACCCGGCCTTTGTTTCTGAATAAGACAGTGCATACGTGCATAATTCAGCATTCATACACAGCTCAGTCTTTGTTACCTGGCCCTGAAATGTATCTAACAGGAGATAGAGAGGAACAAGAGGAACAAGAGCCAAGACTGTCAGCAACATAGAGGAAGAAAGACATGATATAGAAACTTACAGCCTTACATAATGTTAGCTGAAGCAAGCAGATTGTGGTTAGAAACTAACAGCCTATAGCAAGTAAGAATAGGCGCGTGAACGCAAGTAGATAGCCAATCACTATAAGAGGCTAAGCGTGTGGACAAGAGCAAATAACCAATCATATGTACCATTTCGTCACGTGAACAATGCCTTATGTCTATAATAATGCTTGTCTTAATAAACGAAGTAGCACCAATACCTCTATGACTGAGCGTGCTATATTTCCCGGCAACTCTCAACACTTGGCGCCCGAACAGGGACTTGGGACTCGGGACACAGAGCAGGGACCTGAGCGAACAGACCGGGACCCAGGACAACAAGACTCCAATACTTTGAGTATGATCAACGCGACACTGCTGAAGAATCGACAGATTGGGCAGTGAAAGCGGAGAGAGATCACGTGGCAGAGATGACATGACTGCAAGGAGTCACAGTCAGGTGAGGAGGCTGGCCCCCATTTGAGGCAGCACAGAAATTACTCCTAAATATTCTCACTAAGTGAGGAGAAGAAGTAAAAGAAAAAGACTTAGAGAAGCTCATTAAGTGGGCTCGCAAAAACAATTGCCTTAAGATGCCCCCACTGCTTTTTACCGCAGATGAATGGAGGACAATTGGGGATGATTTCTTGGATCAGATAGTTCAAGGTGGGGGGGGGGGTGGGTGGGGGGGGAAAGAACTAACTGCTTTGGGAGCAACTTGGTGCACGGTGATTAACACACTAAAAGCCATGAAAGCTGAGACTCAGGTAGCTGCTGCAGCCGTCCAAGCCATCGTTGTGCCCACAGTGTCTGAACTAGGAAGAGAGAGTGGGGTGCTGAAGGGACTATTTGGGGGAATCCGCGCAATGAAAGGAGAAAAGACAGAGAGAGTTTGCTCGTCGGTTGGTGAACTGCTTGAAAAATATGAAGGGACTGCTAGAGCTCCTGTGAATTCCAAGGGAGATAAGAAAGTTGCATGCCCTGAAGGGAATGATAATCCACCCCCCGCAGCTAGTTTGAGCGAAAATCCTCCCCCCTGCTCCTCCCCAGCCAGCTGTCGCTCCAGAAAATGTACCGTTGCGCCCTGAAAGAGATCAAATGGAAATTCAGATTGATGAAGATGGTGATGTAAAAATGGAGCAATTAGAACCTAGCTCCCAGAGAAAGGAATCTGTGCCACAGTCAGGCGAACAAATTGCAGAAAGTCAAAGAACACAGCAGCTTGAGCATGCTATAAAATCACTAGAGCAAAGTGTAAAAACTTTAACTCAAAAAGTGCCTCAGCCTAATGCTGTGCCCTCTCAGCCTGCTCCCCCTCTCATGGGGCAAGCAAAAAATGCTGCTCAGTTGCAACAATGGGCAATTCAACCCTCTGCCCCAGCCGAAACACAACAACGTCCACCATATAATCTTAATAATCCCAACAACAATAATTCGCGTCTCGGCTGATGCTGGAATGGAATCATTCGTGATGCTATTTTAGAAGGAGATTGGCCATTAGCCGAAATGCTTGCATGTCCTATTTTATATGACCAACAACAACCTAGATATGAGCAGCATGATTTTAAAATCCTGCAAGCTGCAAAAAAAGCCGTTGCAGAAAATGGCATTAAATCAGAGCAAGCCCATCTGGCTCTAGATTGAATTTTCACAGCTGATGTTAATTCTCCTTTGGATTGTAAGAATCTTGCTAGATTACTTCTGACCCCATCCCAATGCATAACATGGCAACGCAAATGACGCCGACTAGCCGAACAAGAAGCAGCACAACCACATAATCAAAATGATCCCTTGTTTGGAGTTGACTCGATGATGCTCACAGGAGATGGCGTGTATGAACATTTAGCTGTGCAATTACAGTATCCCGAAGCAGTCCATGGAATGTCTGCACACCTTGCACGTATGGCTTTTATGGCCGTACCTGATTCCAAACCACAACCTGGATTGGATTTACATCTGTCAGGCAAGGTCTCACCGAACCATACCCTCACTTCATTGATCGGCTGTACAAAGCTATTGAAAATCAAATTGATTTAACTGAAGATGCAAAACAATGCATGTTTAAACTATTAGCCTTTGAAAATGCCAACCAATCAACTAAACAGCTACTCGCCACCCTCCCGAAAGGAGCAGGAGTAGATGACATGCTAGAGTTAGCTAGTCGTGTATCCATGCAGAAGCAAAATCAAAACATGGCAAATGCAGTTGCCGAAGCTGTGCAGAAGCAAAATCGGTGCATGGCAAATGCAGTTGCTGAACCTGTCAACCCAACTACACGATTGTTAGCAGCTGCTGTGACAAAGCTGGGAGGAGCCCTGAAGACAACAAACAAACCCGGAACTTGCTACAAATGTGGACGAGCAGGTCACTTTCGAAAGACCTGCACTGCCACCGTGTGGTGTGATCACTGTCAAAAAGGTACTCATGCCACCAGCACCTGCTGGAGTGCAAAAAACGGAAACAAGAGCACGAAGAGCAGCCGCGCCATGATACAAGTAGCTGCTCCTGTCAATCACTCAGACTACCTCTTCCAGCAACCAGCAGGAGCTTGGGAATCGATCTGGCAACAACAATAGATGTAACTCTATTAGATACTAAAGCTCAAAAAATCCCCACTGGTATGTCTGGCCAAACTGCTACTTGCGGAGGAGCTTTTGGTGCCCTCATCATAGGCCGCTTGTCATCAGGACTCGCAGGTCTCATTGTATTACCTGGTGTAATTGACACCGATTATACAGGTGAATTTTTTGTGTGTGCCTACACTTTGACCCCTCCGCTCACCATATCTAAGGGAACCAGAATTGCTCAGCTCGTGCTGATAGACAATTTGAAGGGTGGATATGAAACACCTGGCATGCCACGCCCACCAGATCGTGGAAATAGAGGCTTTGGCTCTATGGGAGGGCATGTAGTCAGTTTAGCACAACAAATGAACCATCGACTAATGGTTCAACTGCAACTTACTCACGACAATCACCATCACCACATCACAGCAATGCTTGACACAGGAGCTGATGTCACCATCATCTCGCACGTTGGCTGGCCAAAACAATGGACACTTGTTCCTGTCATAGATGCTGTCCAAGGAGTAGGAGAAGGATCCAGCCCCATGCAAAGCCTTGTACTTATTCAACTAACCTTCCCTGAAGGACAACAAGTGACCGTCTGGCCATATGTGATGGCTCTCCCCGGTGGTCTTGGTGGACTGATAGGGTGAGATGTGCTCAGTCAACTTGGTGCTGTATTGCATGTCCCACACTCTGCGCCTTTTTAACAATGGCCACTGTTGATAGGCCGCCAACCCCGAAAATATAATGGAAAACAGAAGAACCAGTGTGGGTTGAGCAGTGGCCTTTGTCTAAAGAGCGGCTTGCAATTGCACATCAACTAGTGCGAGAACAACTTGAAACAAAACACATTCAGCCATCTGTTAGTCCATGGAACACGCCCATCTTTGTTATTCCTAAGAAATCAGGTAAATGGAGACTACTACACGACCTTCGAGCAGTGAACGATCGAATGTGGGCCATGGGAGCCTTGCAGCCAGAAATGCCCACCCCAACTATGCTTCCACAAGAATGGCATGTACTCGTTATTGACCTCAAAGACTGTTTCTTCACCATTCCCCTGCAGCCAGAAGACACAGTTTGCTTTGCGTTTACCTTACCAGCTATCAATAAAAGTGAACCAGCTCAACGCTTTGAATGGGTTGTTCTACCTCAAGGTATGAAAAATTCACCTACTATGTGCCAATTATATGTCCACTGGGCTCTAGCACCTGTTCGTGCAATTTTCAACTTGCCCTTATTTATCATTATATGGATGACATTCTTTTGTGCTGAAAACAGCCATTTACCCCAACAGATTTGCAGCAAATCGTCGCTTTGTTGGCAACAAAACAGCTAATTGTTATCCCCGAAAAGGTATAAACATCTGCACCGTGGAAATACCTTGGATGGACTGTCACTACTACGCAGGTCCGACCTCAAAAGCTATCCCTGCATTCTGAGCTGAAGACTGTACATGATGCTCAAACCCTTCTTGGAGATTTGCAGTGGGTACATAACCTTATTGGTCTCCGAAATGAGGACATACTCCCATTGCTACCACTACTACGAGGCACCAACCCAGCTGCCTCGATTACATTGACGCAAGACCAGCGAGATTGTCTAGTGCGACTGGGTGAGAAACTGACAACGTTTTTTGCTGATCGCTACCTGCCTGAAATTCCACTAGGCGCACTCATTTTCAATCAAACTGTAGCTCCCTTTGGAATTATTTGCCAATGGCCATCTTGGCAAAAAGAAAAAGGGGGAAAGACCCCAGTCATAGCCCTGCTGGCAGATGAAGTTGCCAAGACGTCCAAAAAACCAAAGATAGAAGAACAACCAGTCAAATATGCACGAGCACCCCATCTTGAAGAACATGTTGCGATTTTAGAATGGATATTCATCAGTCTGTCACCACCAAAAAGTGTGTGGTCACGCTCAGAAATGCTTTCAAAACTTATCCGAAAACATGACCCAGAGTGGTTGAACTCTCAGGACAAGAAGCTGCATTTCTCAGTATACCCTTGAAAACAGAATTATGAGAATGGTTGTTACAAAATTCCACAGAAATGCAAATTGCCTTGGACGCATACCCAGGACAACTCCTAGACCGATACCCTGTTGATCCTCGGATCAAGATAATAGGAGAACAGCCGTGGATAGAAGAGCCTAAGGTTTGCGCTAGGCCGATCCCGGGCCTCACCGAATATACTGACGCAGGATGACAACAGAAAAAGGCTGCCTGCACATGGATGGAAAATGGAGAGTGGTAAGAATATACTTTTAAGGGAGAAGCATGTGATTCGCTACAAACTCTTAAACTGGCAGCAGTTGCCTGGGCACTCACACAATGGTGCAGCACGCCCATGAACATTGTCTCAGACTAGTTATATGTTGTTGGTGTTGTCCTAAGAATAGAGAAAGCTTTAATCAAAACACTTTCAAACCCACGATTAGGACAGCTGTTCCTGCAAATCCAGTGAGCCATCCACGACAGAAAAGAAATCTGCAGCATCCTGCATATCAGAAGTCATATTACCACACAAGGATTAGGCAAAGGCAGAGCAGATGCCCTCGTCAGCCCACTAATACAAGCTCCAAGGAATTCCTTCGCTGCTGCTCAGGAAAGTCATTCAATGTTCCACCAATCAGCAAAAGCTCTGCATCGACAGTTTGCATTATCAATGGATGATGTGCGGGGAATTGTTCGAGCATGCCCGCAATGTAGCCAGCACGGCTCAAGCCTCGGTCTGGGGGTAAACCCTAGAGGCTTGCAAGCCTGCGAGTTCTGGCAAATGGATGTCACCCGTGTACCTGAATTTGGCCGAGTTTCCTGTGTTCATGTTGTTATAGACACATTTTCCAAAATGATTTGGGCAACTGCTCAGGCAGGAGAAAAGGCAAATCATGTAATTAGGCATTTAACCTCATGCTTTGCAGTTATGGGAGTGCCTAAAGAAATAAAAATAGATAATGCACCCGCATATGTGAGCCAAAAATGTGAGCAGTTTTTACAAAAATGGGGCATTAAACATAATACAGGAATCCCTCATGTATCTACCGGACAAGCCATGGTAGAGAGAGCCCATCAAACAATAAAAGAGTATCTACTTAAACAGAAAAATGATGAAGAAACAGACCCTAGTGTGCATTTAGCAAAAGTCATTTTTACACTAAATTTCCTAAGTATAGCAGGTGATGCAGAAAATCCACCAGTTATCACTCATTTTAGTCAAATAAAAATGAAGGCCACCTCAGGGGTACAAATTATGTATAAAAATCCTTCAACAGGGGTTTGGGAGGGACCTGCCCCACTTTTGTTTAATGGAAGAGGTTATAGTTGTGTCTCTACAGATTCTGGACCTGTATGGGTACCTAGTAGATGGACAAAGCCTGCTCCCAGAAATATTGCTGACATGCAAAACTGTGACAACTCGTAGACAACCTCGTGAAGGAGATCACTGTATTTGCAGCACAAGCAGGCTGCCTGCGCATTTGTCACCGGAGCATCACAACAGACATTTTTACAGGCCAGAACTTTGGTGCTTGGGAATTGCCACCTACAGTTCGTCTCCTACAAGGAGAAAACTGCAGGCGCTGTCAAGGTCCCTTGCTTTTACAGCTACAGTGTGATATTTGTAAAATTCAGTTTATTCGAAGCACTTGGAGTATTGCAGTAGCAGGAGCTTTATGTAATTGTTGCTTCCCTTTTAACCCTATAACTGCTTTTCGAGCTTTTGCAGCAATAATATTATTTAACAAGCACACTCGAGAGATATGCGTGAGTACTTTTGGAGATTTATATACATATCATTTAGGTAGACAAGTGTGGGCTTTAAAGGTAGCATTACGTAAAGTGCAGAAAAGGCCGAGCCACGCTATTGATTACTACTCAGTGTTCCTGATGCTACCTATAAAGTGTTTAAATAATACAGTGCTTGGTATAGCTTGCCTAACCTCTGTTGTTGCAACATGGGCCCCAACACAACCTAAAACAAACTTATGGGTCACATTAGCCAACCTGACAGGACAAGATGCAATTTGTCTTGCTCTCCTGTCACCAGGCAACCCCTTCTCCACCTGTCTAGTGGGTGTCCCTCTAGACATTTGGCCATGCCTCCACAGAGTTCCTACCTGCAACCCAACAAATCCTAACAACACTGTGAACAATTGGGATACCTGGGTGACTCGCCTTCCTATTGCCCCAAACGAGCCCCAGGAACTAGAACTATTGGGAGCCACACAAATGGATGCTTGCATGACCTTTAATTGGACAAGCAAGCAAGAAAAAATGAAAGGTACTACAACGAACATAAATTCCAGGCTGTTAATACATAGAAATGCCAGCATATGGTGCCAATACAGTTCTACCAAATTATCTGTGTCCACAAACAACCCCTTATCATTACCAACAGGAGTGTTTTTGATTTGCGGAGACCGTGCATGGCCCGGTATTCCCTCTTGTTTGCGAGGTGGACCTTGTTCCCTAGGAAGACTGACATTACTAACCCCCAACACGTCGATGATACTGAACATGTCCCAACAGCATCATCGGACGAAACGAATGACCCATGCCTTTTCCCCTGCTTGCAAATCAAACGTCAAATTTTGGTCCCCTGTTGCCATTATAGCTGCTTCATCTTTAACACCAGGAGTAGCCTCTGCCGGCACTTTGGCTCAATTGAACAAGCTAGGATGTTGGCTAGCTAAACAAACAAATGCTACGTCTAAAGCTATTTCAGACTTATTACTCGATGTTGATTCAATTAGACACGCTACACTCCAAAACAGAGCGGCAATAGATTTTCTTTTATTAGCTCAAGGGCATGGCTGAGAAGAATTTGAAGGGATGTGCTGTATGAACCTTTCTGATCACTCAAAGTCCATTCACCGGCAGCTTGCTGAACTGCAGCACCTGTCAGGGCAACTACAAGTGGCTGATGGTTTGGGACTTGCCGGATGGCTGAAAAGTTTGGGAATTACTGGATGGTTCAAAGACCTACTCCAAGCAGCTGTGCTCATTTTAATAGCAATTTTGCTAATTGTTGCTATTTTGCCATGCATAGTGCAGTGTTTACAGTGCATGTTAGAAAGAACAATCACTCAGGCCTGGCTCATGCAAAGAGAAAAAGAGGGAATTGTAGAAGAATGGTTGGCTGAGTGAGGCCACATCGATGGGGCTATCGATAGGGCTATCGATAGGGCCTACACGCAGCCTTTGCCTGTCTCGCAGCATCTTTTGCACAACCCGGCCTTTGTTTCTAAATAAGACAGTGTATATGTGCATAATTCAGCATTCATACACAGCTCAGTCTTTGTTACCTGGCCCTGAAATGTATCTAACAGGAGATAGAGAGGAACAAGAGGAACAAGAGCCAAGACTGTCAGCAACATAGAGGAAGAAAGACATGATATAGAAACTTACAGCCTTACATAATGTTAGCTGAAGCAAGCAGATTGTGGTTAGAAACTAACAGCCTACAGCAAGTAAGAATAGGCGCGTGAACGCAAGTAGATAGCCAATCACTATAAGAGGCTAAGCGTGTGGACAAGAGCAAATAACCAATCATATGTACCATTTTGTCGCGTGAAAAGTGCCTTATGTCTATAATAATGCTTGTCTTAAAACAATAAATGAAGTAGTACCAATACCTCTATGACTGAGCGTGCTGTATTTCCCGGCAACTCTCGACAGCAGAGCAAATTGATATAGGAAGTTTAAAAGCTCCAAATTACTATGAAAGGAATCAGTGAAATAATTTCTGGAAAGGCAGCAATGTCAATGATCATGCAGTCCACCAAGAGCTAGAGCTGAAGCTGAACCCAGAATTGCTTGTTCCAGCTACACAGGAATTCATCAGGCTGCCAAGCACCGGTCCAAGGTAAGAAATTATCCCATACTCTGGGCTGAATGGCACCCAGGCTGCAGTATAGATTTGAGAAACCCTTGTCACCTGTTTTTGGCCTCACAGTCCACTCATCCTTCTGCAAACAAGTTGCAATTAACAACACTGTTGGACTGCTGGCCTGGGCAAACATTCATACAGATGTCTTTTCCAAAGCAGTGCACATTTTCCCAGTGAAATGCATGACCTCCTCTTACCTATGAAATTGTGAAGACACCTCTGAGCCAGATATGTCTGAGCATGCAAAGGAGCAAAGCTTTGGGATTTGGGCACACTTCTCTTTCTTTCTTGGCTCAGGTCTTTTGTGAGCACAGAATTCATCAAGATATAAAACTTTAGACTATACAGAATCTTTTGAGTCCATTGTCCCCCAAACAGGTCAGTTGGCGGTCAATTAACAAACAACAGCAAACTGACACAAATAAAACATGGTAAAAGAGGAAGAGGAGGGGCCCAGTGAAGAAAGGATATGGTGAGACAATGGTAACCTCAGGTTACCCAGTACAGTCATTTCCCCAGACAACCCAGGGCAGTGGTCACAGCACCCAGCCTGACAGAGCTCAAGAAGCATTTGGACAATGCTCTTGGGCACATGGAGTGACACTTGGGGTGTCCTGCACATGGCCAGGAGCTGGACTCAATGATCCTGATGGATCATTCCATCTTCCAGCTCAGCGTATTCCGTGACTCTATCGACCTTATCCACACAGTGAGGGAACTTAACGTTTACTTTAACTTCCACTCTTTTGTGCTTTTACCCTTTATAGCCAGGCGTCAAAGAGTTTTCCTATTTTAGGAGGTGAAATGAAGATCATTACCTTGTGTCCTTGTGACAGTCCTGAGCAAGAGTCCCTGCCACGTGCGCCAGCCTTTCAGCCCTGGCTGTGCCTGCGAGCTTCGCCACTCCAATTTTCTCCATCACGGACAGGAGTTCGGCCGCACACTTCCACACCTGGACATGGTGGCTCCTGGGAAGAAGAGAGCGAACACTGGGGCACAGGGAGAAGGAGGGACAGCAGCGCAGGCCATAGCCAGAGCATGCTCCCTGTCATTGCTGGGCAAAGGAGGCCTGCATTCTCCCTGCAACTTGGGACACCTGCAGATGCTTCTGTCCTGAGATAAACACAAAGTTAGCATTGTACAGAAGGAGTGCCTGCAAGGAAGAGGGAGGAATTCAGGCTCCCTGCACTATCTGAGGCTCAATTTCTTTCCCAAAACTTACTCTAAGATTAAGGAAACAGAATAAATATGAATTATTTAGAAATTTAAAAAAATTCATGCTGACCCATCAGATGGCACCCATGACACAGAGCTGCAGCAGCATTGAGGCTATTTCCACCCATTTATCCCCAAATCTGCAGACATTTGGAAAAAAGCAAATGCGGGGAAAAAACACTGTGGGGCGTGAAGTTGCAGAATATCCAGCAAGGCGGCCCGTTTCTTCTGTGAGGCTTGGCAAGAGAGACATTTGAATGTTTTACTCTTTTCCAAAGCTGAGGATAGGGTGGCAGTCACTTTAGCCAGGCTGTCTTGTTCTAGAGAGTGTCTGTTGGGAACTATCAGGCCCAGCACCAACACTTAAGGCAGCATTTGGTTCAGCTGTCCCATGGCAGTCGGCCTGTGAAGGTGCCTGTAAGGCGATTCATCATCTCAAGGCTAACATGAAGTATCAGTTTGAATAGAAAGTAGAGCTCTAAGGCCAGGACAGTCATACAAGACTCCTCTTGGCAGGAGCTGCTCCTGCTGTGCAGGCTGTGCCACATGCAGCACGTGGTCCCCCACGTGCCCCAGGCCCCAGCAAGTACCCTCCGTATTTCTCAAGTTAATGGCTGAATGATGATGGATAATTTTTCCCAGGGCCTCTGTGGTTAGTGCTGTGAAATATCAAAGAGCGCTCATAGCTGCAATTACAATTGTCCCTCTTCCCACAAAACCGCAAAGTTCTGTCCTTAGCCTTTGCAGGCACTTTCACTTCCCCACCATTCACCACATCTAGGCAACTCTGGCAGACTGGGAGAACTCCAGGAAGCAGCAGGCAGCTGAGTCAGAGGAGGAGTAGGTTATCAGGGTATCTGGAAAACTTTTTTCACCCAGAGGGTGGTTGGGCACTGGAACAGGCTCCCCAGAGCAGTGGCCATAGCACCAAGCCTGACAGTGCTCAAGAAGCATTCGGACAACGCTCTCAGGCACGTGGTGTGACTCTTGGGGTGTTCTGTGCAAGGCCAGGAGCTGGACTTGATCCAGATGGGCCCCTTCCAACTCAGCATATTCTACGGTTCTATGCTTCTGTGAACTAATAGGCTGCAGGAGGGCAGAAGTAGGTAACAAGAGGAAAGAAGTGAGCTTGATCGGAGAATCAAATCATTGAGTTGACAGAAGATGCAGCATATAGGATCCTTCCCTCCCACCATTCCCATTCTCTCTCCTCCCTTCCCCCACGCACACAATAGAAGGTGAAGAATATCACTAAGAGAAGAAGAAGAACCTACTGGACTCCACTGTCCATGAGAGCAGTCATTGCTCGTGCTGGAGTCACATTCTCCACCATGATCCCCAGGGTCTCAGTGGCTATTTTCTGAAGGAACTCTGGGGAGTTCCACACCATCTGAAGAAGGACCCGAGCAACTTCATCCACCTCAGAGTCCATGTCCTTCTTCAAAACCAGAAAGAGCTCTCCCAGAGTCACGATTGCCGAGTTAGACACCTTTGAGTGGAGGTTGGTCACCTGGGGAAATCATGAGGGGAAACATAAGAATCACCTTGAAAAAGAAACCAGTTGCCTTAGACAAAAGTCACAGGAAACAACACTTCTCACTGTGGCCACAGCACCATAAAAGCACAGTAGAAGCAGAAGAGCACAAGCACAGAAAGCCTGGGCAGAGATTTGGACTGCGGCAAATAACGTAATTAGTGTCTCTGTTTCTGCATTTGCACATTGCATTATAATGGCCCCTCGCTCAAAGGCGAGAGCGTCAGATGCCTGACCTACAAGGAAATACAGCTACATGTACGCACAGATCCTATAGATCACTGACAGACATTAGAAATATAAGGTATAAAACAGAAATGAAGGCAGTCCCGGAGCACACATGGAGACGAACAAGCATGTATCTACTCCACACACCGCGTATCAAGTACGGGGGACAACTGAGCACAATGTTCTTACCTCATTGGTAACTGCCAAGCAAACCTCACGAAGTCGACTGAGAAGGACTTCTGAATGGGACTCAGCCAGGTATTTGATGCTGAAGAGTCCCTTCTCCTTGAGCTCTCTGAAAGGCAAGTACCAAAAGCATGGATTTTTCTCTCCACCCAAGAGCTAGGCAGCACACTCTGAAATTACCAGGCTGGCAGCTCAGTCAGACAAAGGGAGGTGCTTTCCAAGCCGTACTTAATGAAATCACAGAACTCATTGCCACAGGATGCTGTGGCTGTCAAAAGCAAACACAAATACAAGAGGCAAACAGAGGGGTTTCAGAGTCTTCAATTGTGGCCGTTTAACAAGGCAGCCTTTCTGAAATCTCTGGCACATGAAGACCCTAGGATGTCACTGCTTCCTAGAAGCAGTGAGACCATGCCATGCTTCTGTTTCTTGTCACCTCCCTGACACTGTCCCTGAGACACAGTCCCACTGGGTCATTACTGGGGCATTTTCCTTCTTTGCCAGCCCCAGCAGGCAGTTCAGTGGTGCAAGTCTGCACCGGCACTCTGTAGCTGATTTTCCACTCTGCAATCTAGGCTTGCCTGTCACCCACTCCACTCCACCTCACACATTCCCAAAAACAGCAGCACGATGTCCCAGAAGATTGCACACCTGGGCAAGAGCAGCTGAAACAGCCAGAGAGCTTTTTCCAGAACCCCCTACCTGAAACAACCCCCACAACAGCAACATGTTATTTAAAAGCTGCCAACAACTCCGTCTCTCAGCACTTGTTTTCTGCACGACCTAAGATACAGGAAGGTTTGTGATGCATCAGGGCTGCAGTGCAGGGCTGGCAACCGAGCCCATGGGCACCCCTGAGTGTCACCTGGACACCCCCCACACCTGCAGAAGCTCTCTGCACCTGACAGGGCACCGAACAGAAATGGGGAAGAGAAAGCAGAAGAGAAAGGGCAAAGCAAAGGGGACTGCACAAGGAGACACATTGTGGCAGGCTTTTCATGCTTATCCCAGGGGAAATGTAGTCCTTCTCCGGGGTGAATGGAGCATCCACTAGTGAGTGGATATTAACATGCACATCAAAAAGACAACCAATATCACCTAGCATTTGTTTGGTTATCACCTCCGGGCCTCTATAGGCCTCCTTCTGTCTGTGTCTAATTTTGGCACACATTCTGAGTATTGACAAAACATCACAGGCCCATAGGAAGCAGTGAGAAGGAAAAAGCACAATTCAAAAAGTGCAAGATTCCTAGACGATTTGTTTTTCTTTTTCCTTCTCTTCTGCCATGAAAGAGCCCTTCAGGAGAAATGACAGGCTGAGCAACTCTATAGCACAACTCAGTCCATTTCTCAGAAAGAGGAACTCCCCATAGCTGCTGCTGCGACTCACATGCACGAGGTCACAGGGAGACCCTGTCTCCTGCCATTGCTGCCAGCAGTGGGACCAGAGAGAAACCTTACTCGGTGCCACCTTGGCCTGTGCCCCAAGGCACCCAAATCTCTACACTCAAAACTGCTGCCATCCTGCTTCTGGCTTCAGCCAGCAAATCATCTCTTCCCACAGCTTTCTCTCTTCCCTCAAGATTTCCTTTGCAGCTCCATGGAGCAGCAGGCAAAGGCAGGAAACAGCATGGACCTGCTGCAGCTGGAGCACTGCTGCAGGCCAAGGCCAAGGCAAGGCTGCTCTCAAATCTTTATCCTCTCACTGCTCTGGAGTGCTTTCACTGGTGCCCTTTGGCTCTCTGGGCTCAGAGGCTCTAGCAGGACACACTTCTAACCTCCCCTAATGCTAAGAGGCAGATGGAGTGAGCAGGGGCCTGCCTTACCAGTCATCGCTGCTGAGCCAGGAGAGTGCCTTGAGCAAGGACTGCTGTGGCTCACAAGAGGCTCTGTCCTTCTGCCCATTCCCACGGAGTGGCTCCTCTCGGCGTTTGGCACCAGCGGCCGTCTGCGAGGTCACTGTAGGAGAGGGTCAGCCATGAGCGCTGCAGCCCCGGCCAAGGCACCCACCATGGAGCAGCCTGCAGCCCCATCCCCCAGCCACGCTGCCATGTGCTCCAAACTGGCACTGGCTCACAGCCTTCCCTGCTGTCTGGCTCCTTGCTTTCTCCCCGCCCCCCTCAGCTGGGCACAGCTCCTTGGCCAATCCTGACAATTGCCCACACAGTGCCAGCTCCCAAGTGCCACAGGGACCACAGCCAGCAGCAGCTTCCTGAGGCCACAGAGCCCCTGCTCCCTGCGGGACAGTGCCCACCAGCAGGATTTGCTACCCCAGGAGGGTACTCCTCAGGCGCCTCTCTTGTCTCAGCACCCTGATTTCCCAGAGCCCTGAGGACAGCGGTGCTCTGCAACTCCCTGAGGAAAGACCTGCAGCTGCCTCCCGAGAGCACCAAGCCTGAACAAGCAAGCCCTGCTGGACCCCGCTGAATCCCCATGGAGCAACTGCCAGGGAACAGTGATAGCTGACCCTTCACACCTGACAGCGCCTCTGTTGCCATTGACTTCTAATATTCTAGACAGCAGGCAGCTGAGTGCACATAGACTGTAGCCTGCTACTGGGCAAGGAGTAGTTTATGGATTTTGTTCTTTCCAAGCATTATGAATCTTTACTCTTCCAGAGCTATACACTGGCTGTATTTTCAGAAGATGCTGAGGTGAAATTTATTTGTCATCAAATGGACTTGTGTACAAACTGTACAATGCCGAATCTTTCTCTTGTGGTAAAAAGCAATTTCCAGTCTGGATGGCTGAGATAAATAAAGCCTTGCAAATGTGAACTGAGGATAAAAATATGTAAATATAGATGCAAATTGTTGGCAGACACACTCTCTTGATAATCAATTTACAAGGCATGAGAAAATTCAGATGATAAATGCAATTCTTATGAAACCCATTTGTCCTCAAGAGCATGGTCAATCAAAAAATTCATGCCGTGCACTAAAAAGCTCATTTTTTAATGTGTAGGAGAAAACACCTGTTCAGTCTAAAAGGATGCAGCATAAATGTTGCACAGAATCTAGGTGAACTGCTCTAGACTCTGTAGGGTTTTTGTGCTGCTTTTCATGTTCTCACAAAGTATGAATAAACTGTAAAATCCAAAATACTCAGACAGGAGCTAATCGGAATACCACTGATGTAGCCCTGTCACTGACATCAGTGATGTCTCTGCAGAAGTATGTAAATATGAACATCTATATTCAATATGAATGGAGAGCTGTGTCAGGCTAGTTCTGGTCAATTCTGAACACTGAAGTAGCATCACAAGAAAAGAGCATTTAAAGTATCATTCCTAGCTCCCTTCTTCTTATGTCACCCTGCTCGGATCATAGCACCGGCAGGCTACCTGCAGAGGAGAGACAAGAGCCTCTAGGAACTACGTGCTGTGTATTTTCTGCAGGCAGTAAACAGTCTGGGGGCACCAGCAGCCCCTCCTGGCTGTCATCTGCTACACACGGCCCCCGTATTTGGGTGGGGTGACACAGGAGGCACTGCTTGTTCCCACTTGGCATTGCAGGCCATGGGATGGGAGCAGCGAGAAGCCATTGGGCACTTGTGGGAGCAGCAGCACAGCTGCACCAAGTGGCTGACTGCCACGCAGAGACAAACCTTGCTGAGATAGCGGAAAAGCTGGCTGCAGAGCCGGACAGCAGCACAGGCAGAGGGCCAGCAGGGTGAGTGGACAATTGCTCATGGTGGCACTTGCAGGTGCACAGTGAGCGCACCCTGCCAGACTGCCCCACAGCCCATCCCTGCAGTTACAGCTGCCTCCTGGCACCAGGAGTGCTGTAGTTTGGACTATCAGGATGGGCAAAAGCCACAGTTTAGGCCTTTACCACTACTTTATTCAGCTTCTCTTTCCAATGGATCTCTCAGAAACAACTGCTCCATTATTACCAAACTGGAGCAACTCAACAGCAGATTTGCTGCTCATTCTCAGGACAGGCTGTGGACCCAAAATCTCAGCTGGGGTGCCTGGGGCATGAGGCACTTTGTGCCCCTTGTGCAAGGAAAAACCTGTGCGGGAAAATGCTGACTCAGAGTAGGCTTACCTGAGGAGTTGGGTGGGAAGCTGCCATGCCCATGGGTGCTGGGCGTATTGGGCAGTAAGGGCACCTTGTCGTCCTTCGTCAAGACCTTCTTCCTCAAGGCACTACCAGGGTGCTTTCTCTGCAGGATGCAAGCTGTCCCAATGACAGGCGTTTCGCTAAAGCCTGCAGGGGCCAGAGAGGAGCTTGTCAGTGGAGGGCGCTGGACAGGGTGACTATGGAAAGGGCCAGAAAAGTTGCTGGAGCTGGGTAGCATTTCTTTGCTGTCCCAAACAACTTCAAGTATAACAATGGCACACTAGCACGGCACAGATCACAGAATCACGGAATCATCAAAGAGTTTGGCTTGGAATGCACCTTTAACCACCACCTAGTCCAACCCTCGTGAGCAGGGCCATCTTCAACAAGATCAGGCTCCTCAGAGCCTCGTCTAAACTGGCTTTGAACACCTTCAAGGATGGATCAACAATAGCTTGTCTAGACAAACAGTTCTAGCATTTCATCCCCTTCATTATAAAAAGTTTCTTTCTAATATCTAATCTAAATCTACCCGCTCCTAGTTTAAAAGCGGATTGCAGAGATGTTTCCCCTCAGAAACAAGGAAAACGCAGTATCACTTTCTTTTGTTTTCCTGTTTGAGAGGCTGCCTGGGGAAGTCACCAAGAGAAGGTGCAGATAACTTTGCGTGATGCCCTTGGGCTGAGTGCTGCCTCCTCAGGTCCCTGCTGCCACCCTCGGAGCAGCACACACAGCACAGCAGTCAGAGCCCCTCAGCCGGGATTCAGTTGGGAATGCTGCTTGCTCCTGGGCTACAACAGAAGCACTGACTCAGGGCTTCAGCACAGCTCTACAATGCCAGCTCCTCAGCAGGGAGGGGCAGCAGAAGGATCTCTTGTTTTCATTTGAAGGAGTTTGTTTCTTCCAGGTTGTACTTTGGTTGAAAAGCATTCTTTTGGACTCACCTTCCCAGGAGGCTGGTCTCCATGAGAGAGTCTGAAGCCCCAGTGTACTCTGCAAGACAGAATTTTCTACTCTGAAAGATTTCAGAGGTGAAGGCAGGAAGCTGATATTCTGTGACTCAGTGAGGCCATGTGCAAGGCACTTCATACCTCTGTATTGTACTTTGGGAAACGGAAATCAATCCTATGCCAACTTCCACTCAGACTCAAGTGGAACAGCCCCCCAGCCTGATTGCAATGCTATGCAAAGAGCAAGCAAGTGATCAAAAAGGACCACAACTGCAGCAACCACTTACTTGCTCCAGCTGCATCCCCGGGGTCAACTGTCTGTGGAGGCAGCTGCAAGGACATTTCCTTTTCTCTCTTTTCTTTCATCAGTCGCTCCAAAAGCTCCATTTTCTTCCGCTCTAAGCTCTTTTGAGCCGACTTGCACAATGCAGCATGGACCTAGTTGCAATGGAAATGCATCATGGACTGTAAGCAGAGACACACCAACCAGGCACAACATCTCCTCAGGAGCACAGAGTCCATAGAGTGCCATAGTCTTTAAAGCAGCTCCGTATACATTCCAGTCATTTCAGAAGAATGTCTCCCATCCTCACTTTGGCAATTACACGCAGTGAGGTGGGACACTTTATTGCCATAACCTTCCACTGCTCCAAGGTACTGTTTCTCAACCTATGTCAGGAAGCCCTGCTTGAAGCACACAAGTCATAGGAGTGCTCCGAGACAGATGAAGAGCTGACATGATCAGTGAGCAGGCAGTTCAGTTCCTACAGGCCATGGCAGGAGAGTAAAAACCATGTGCAATAAGCAGCAAGGAGGGCTAAGTAACTGCTGTTTAACACTCATGGCCAGGAATTGCAGCTGTTTCTCACTTCCTGGCTTCTGAAGGACTCAGCTGCTCTCTGAGTTCATGAGACCAAAAAGAGGAATCATGTGAAAAGAAGTTGCAAAACCATTGATTTTAATGAAGAGAAAACTTGTGAATGAGAGGGCTGTAACATACAGCAAGAAAGGTAACCAGGAAAAGTCAAACTCTCCCATTTTATTTTGCAGCCTTGCTTACACTCAACATTAGAATCTTTGCTTCTCTGCTTCCCAGGGTGCGCTTTGCTCCCGTTCACTGTGTAGCATGCTCTGCCATTCACAACTTCTCTAAAATGGCCTTCGCACATAAAGAATGTTTGCGGCACAGCCTTAGCACCATCTCCAAAGCAGTGACCTTGGCACCAGTGGAAATAGCCAAGCACTTGCTCTGTAGCAGTCAAATACATTCCCAAGAGAATGCCCATCCCCTAAGAGTAGAAGATTATGCTTTTCAGTGACATTTTGGGCTAAGCACTAAACAGTCACTGGAAAGGAAGTCTACTCATCCCTGTCCTTGTCCCTTACCTTTCCAAAGCTGTCCTTCAGGGATTCGTCGCTCGTAAGGCCAGGACTGGAGGACGTCTCCTTGGCCTGGCTCAGTGGGATGCCTGTTAATGGAAGCAAAGGTTTGTGTAAATCTCTGGCAGACTGTAAGCCCCCAACAATGCCATGCTGGGCACCTGGCAAGACAGATTCCAGATTGCAGAGATCTGATGAGACACAGAGAAGGTGTATGAGAACAGCAAGGTACATGTGCCTGGAACCTCTCCCAACAGATGACCTACTGCCATCGTGCCCTGGCAGCACACATGGCATTACTCTGCTGGCCAGCAGACTGAAACCTCCTGCATGATGAAGGCCTCAACCCCTGGCTGCTGGAGAGCTGCGGTGCTTGAGAGAGAAGGGCAGAGAGATGGTGATTGCTCTTGACAGAGATTTTTATCTGCCTTTATCCATGCTGATTTTAGTAAATATTTTCTTCTTCCCAGTACCTAAAAGAGCTCCCGAATTCTAATAGCTGTATGCATTTGGATCAACATTTTCATCTCTTTGTTGGAACATTTTAGAGGTCAATAAAAGAAAAGATATGGATTGCAGGAGTGTTCTTGCAACTAGATAATTTGTTTTCCCCAGGGATTTTCTTTCTAAATAGTATGAGGTTGGGCCACTTTCAGGCCAGCCGGACTAAAGGCTGATTTTCATAATGGAAGTAGAACCATGTAGCTCATTCAGAAATAGTCTCCAACAGAGATGTTACAACTCAGACAACTAATCATCCTTTACAACAGCTTCACTGAGGATGAAATCATGAGGCAGCCAAGTAGCAAAAGACCAAGGTCTTAAATCAGGAATTTTTTTCCCCTGCAGAATGCTCTGGTCACTAATAAAAGAGAGATAGAAATGGGCAATTTTCAATACACTACAAGAGCATAATCCCAGTGACTGGGCTCTGGGAGAGACCACTGAGCCCATCAAGGAATTGAAAAGAATTTGAAGAAATTTAAAACTGGGTGGTTTTAAACCACACCTTCACAATGCAACCCATGGCTCAGGATTCCAATGGTTATTTCAGGACAGACATGCCATTTACCTACCTGCATGTTCAGTGGTCTTCTTTTGGCTTCTGCTAGTGGATCTTGGCCTTGAGGAAATGGAGGACAAAAGCACATATGAGGAGGCAGAGAGAGAAGCATGGGGAATGGGTGTAGCATCACAGGAGGCAAAACTTCTTAGCATGGTCACTGTGATGAAGGAGGAAATGCAACACAGAAACCCAACCAGGTGCAAAGCTGATTAATTGTCCTTAAGCTTGCAGTTGCTGCAGTCAGACAGAGCTCACCAAGCTCCAGCTGAAACACAGCAGTCATTCTTCAACTTGCATCATAACTCCCCAATTCTGCTGTCTCTCCTCTTGGAGCCAAGTGGCTCATACAGCCTCTGTGAAGCAGCAAGAGCTGCTAAGCTGAGATACAAGGCTGTATGGAAGGCAGCTACTTTTGCACGGCCGCCAAAGCTTGACTTTGCCTGCTCTGCCTTACACTGGGGACAGTCTCGTGCTACATGTGGTCCTAGCACTGCTGTCTCCTAAGAATGGTGCAACACCTCTTTGTTCTTCCAAGAAGAAAAAGGCTTCTCCCAACCCAGCTGGTAGGTAACGACATTCTAATTACAGTATAAAAGCCCAGCTGAAGCATTTCAATTGGAATGACACTTCTGTGACTCCTTATTTATTGTTATCCCTAGGATAAGGTTGAGAGCTACATTTTCTCTCACATATCCAAGCCAATATGTTTCCATCATGTACAGTCCAATAACTCTTCTCTAGCACCTTGTCCTCCTAGATGTGAAATGCAGGGTGCACAGCAGCTCCGCGTTCTCCGGCACCTCGCTTCGGCTTGTAGCCGCCTAAGACGCACCTTCGCCGGCTAGGAGCTCTTAGCTCGCAAAGCGCGAGAAAGAAGCGGACGGCTCTCTGCGGTCCGGCACAGATGCGAACAGAAGAGGCTACGTGGAGAATTGTCTTCGTTTGATAGACAGGTGTCTGTTTAGGAAGGTGGGAACCTTCCTTAGAACAGAGAATGTGAATCCCCTTCCCTCCGAATTATTATAACTTTAGAATCAAGGGCTCTCAGGCAAAGGTATGGGAAAAGGAATAAGAGTTTTTTTACTAGTATCTATACTGAGGTAAACAATCAGTAACAAAAAACAGTAAACAAGGTAAAGAAAAACAGTAAACAAAACCAAAAAAACTCGGTGGCAAATCTCCCTGGACTGTCAGGCACGTTCTCGGTTGGTGCAGTCACGGTCACGGCCAGCAGGGGCGCTGTTGGGCTCCTAGACCAGCCGGACAGGTGCGATGACTCCCGGGAAGCTGCAGATGGCGCTGTGGCGCGAGGTTGGATCTGTGTCGCGCGTAATGGCCGACGGGCTGGAGCAGGGTGGAGCGCAGATGGACGGGGGGCGCAGCAGAGAGCCCAGAGCCGGGAGATGGAGCGGCCGGGTCAGCCCACCCGGGCCAGCCAGCAGAGGAGGCGGCAGGAAACTCCGCAGTTGGGGCAGGCAGGGTGCGGGGCAGCAGGCAGGGCGCGGGGTGGTGGCAGGCGGGGGTCCCGTTCCGCTGCAGTGCAGCTGGGAGATGCACCCTCCCGGAGGGGAAGAGATGATTGGAGTCCCGTGCCCCGAGAACTCACCCACCAGGTAGAGAAAAACTAGTGCAAAGCCGGGCTTTTCTTTTCCTGCAGTCGCAGCCAAAAAAACGGAGAGCCGTTCCTTCCACTGCTGTCTCCTCCGAGACTTGTGAGCGAGTCCGTGTGTCGTTATCAAGTCTTGCTATCTCTTGTTCCCGTGCCCGCCCAGCCAAAAAGTCTTTGTCTCTTTTGTGAGAGTAAAATGTCCTCTAAGTACCGATCGTTACTTGCCTAGCAACAGAATGGGAAAAATTCCACTTCCCCCCCCCCCAACCTCCAACAAGAATACATTCTCCACGCACGCTACCTTCTCCGGGAGCTGAACTTGCACGAGTTTTGTAAGTCTAAAGCTGGAGCAAAGTGTTTCTCTCTCTCTCTCGCTCCCTCTCTCTCTGCACATTGTCCCCGTGTCCCGGTGCTGCCAGAACATCGTAGCAGCGAGAAACATCCTTTGCAGATGAGCCTGCATGCTGCTATGCCTGCCGGTGCAGTTTGGATGTGAAATGCAGGGTGCACAGCAGCTCCGCGTTCTCCGGCACCCCCCTCCGGCTTCTAGCCGCCTAAGACGCACCTTCGCCGGCTAGGTGCTCTTAGCTCGCAAAGCGCGAGAAAGAAGCGGACGGCTCTCTGCGGTCCGGCACAGATGCGAACAGAAGAGGCTACGTGGAGAATACATTCTCCACGCACGCTACCTTCTCCGGGAGCTGCAGCTTCACGAGTTTTGTAAGACTAAAGCTGGGGCAAAGTGTTTCTCTCTCTCTCTCGCTCCCTCTCTCTCTGCACATTGTCCCCGTGTCCCGGTGCAGCCAGAACATCGTAGCAGCGAGAAACGTCCTTTGGAGATGAGCCTGCATGCTGCTATGCTTGCCGGTGCAGTTTGGATGTGAAATGCAGGGTGCACAGCAGCTCCGCGTTCTCCGGCACCTCGCTCCGGCTTCTAGCCGCCTAAGACGCACCTTCGCCGGCTAGGCGCTCTTAGCTCGCAAAGCGCGAGAAAGAAGCGGACGGCTCTCTGCGGTCCGGCACAGATGCGAACAGAAGAGGTTACGTGGAGAATACATTCTCCACGCACGCTACCTTCTCCGGGAGCTGAACTTGCACGAGGTTTGTAAGTCTAAAGTTGGAGCAAAGTGTTTCTCTCTCTCTCTCGCTCCCTCTCTCTCTGCACATTGTCCCCGTGTCCCGCTGCTGCCAGAACATCGTAGCAGCGAGAAACATCCTTTGCAGATGAGCCTGCATGCTGCTATGCCTGCCGGTGCAGTTTGGATGTGAAATGCAGGGTGCACAGCAGCTCCGCGTTCTCCGGCACCTCGCTCCGACTTCTAGCCGCCTAAGACGCACCTTCGCCGGCTAGGCGCTCTTAGCTCGCAAAGCGCGAGAAAGAAGCGGACGGCTCTCTGCGGTCCGGCACAGATGCGAACAGAAGAGGCTACGTGGAGAATACATTCTCCACGCACGCTACCTTCTCCGGGAGCTGAACTTGCACGAGTTTTGTAAGTCTAAAGCTGGAGCAAAGTGTTTCTCTCTCTCTCTCGCTCCCTCTCTCTCTGCACATTGTCCCCGTGTCCCGCTGCTGCCAGAACATCGTAGCAGCGAGAAACATCCTTTGCAGATGAGCCTGCATGCTGCTATGCCTGCCGGTGCAGTTTGGATGTGAAATGCAGGGTGCACAGCAGCTCCGCGTTCTCCGGCACCTCGCTTCGGCTTGTAGCCGCCTAGGATGAACCTTCGCCGGCTAGGCGCTCTTAGCTCGCAAAGCGCGAGAAAGAAGCGGACGGCTCTCTGCGGTCCGGCACAGATGCGAACAGAAGAGGCTACGTGGAGAATACATTCTCCACGCATGCTACCTTCTCCGGGAGCTGCAGCTTCACGAGTTTTGTAAGACTAAAGCTGGGGCAAAGTGTTTCTCTCTCTCTCTCGCTCCCTCTCTCTCTGCACATTGTCCCCGTGTCCCGGTGCTGCCAGAACATCGTAGCAGCGAGAAACGTCCTTTGGAGATGAGCCTGCATGCTGCTATGCTTGCCGGTGCAGTTTGGATGTGAAATGCAGGGTGCACAGCAGCTCCGCGTTCTCCGGCACCTCGCTCCGGCTTCTAGCCGCCTAAGACGCACCTTCGCCGGCTAGGCGCTCTTAGCTCGCAAAGTGCGAGAAAGAAGCGGACGGCTCTCTGCGGTCCGGCACAGATGCGAACAGAAGAGGCTACGTGGAGAATACATTCTCCACGCACACTACCTTCTCCGGGAGCTGCAGCATGCACGAGGTTTGTAAGTCTAGAGCTGGAGCAAAGTGTTTCTCTCTCTCTCTCGCTCCCTCTCTCTCTGCACATTGTCCCCGTGTCCCGGTGCTGCCAGAACATCGTAGCAGCGAGAAACATCCTTTGCAGATGAGCCTGCATGCTGCTATGCCTGCCGGTGCAGTTTGGATGTGAAATGCAGGGTGCACAGCAGCTCCGCGTTCTCCGGCACCTCGCTCCGGCTTCTAGCCGCCTAAGACGCACCTTCGCCGGCTAGGCGCTCTTAGCTCGCAAAGCGCGAGAAAGAAGCGGACGGCTCTCTGCGGTCCGGCACAGATGCGAACAGAAGAGGCTACGTGGAGAATACATTCTCCACGCACGCTACCTTCTCCGGGAGCTGAACTTGCACGAGGTTTGTAAGTCTAAAGCTGGAGCAAAGTGTTTCTCTCTCTCTCTCGCTCCCTCTCTCTCTGCACATTGTCCCCGTGTCCCGCTGCTGCCAGAACATCGTAGCAGCGAGGAACATCCTTTGGAGATGAGCCTGCATGCTGCTCTGCTTGCCGGTGCAGTTTGGATGTGAAATGCAGGGTGCACAGCAGCTCCGCGTTCTCCGGCACCTCGCTTCGGCTTCTAGCCGCCTAAGACGCACCTTCGCCGGCTAGGCGCTCTTAGCTCGCAAAGCGCGAGAAAGAAGCGGACGGCTCTCTGCGGTCCGGCACAGATGCGAACAGAAGAGGTTATGTGGAGAATACATTCTCCACGCACGCTACCTTCTCCGGGAGCTGAACTTGCACGAGTTTTGTAAGTCTAAAGCTGGAGCAAAGTGTTTCTCTCTCTCTCTCGCTCCCTCTCTCTCTGCACATTGTCCCCGTGTCCCCGTGCTGCCAGAACATCGTAGCAGCGAGAAACATCCTTTGGAGATGAGCCTGCATGCTGCTATGCCTGCCGGTGCAGTTTGGATGTGAAATGCAGGGTGCACAGCAGCTCCGCGTTCTCCGGCACCTCGCTGCGGCTTCTAGCCGCCTAAGACGCACCTTCGCCGGCTAGGCGCTCTTAGCTCGCAAAGCGCGAGAAAGAAGCAGATTGCTCTCTGCGGTCCGGCAGAGATGCGAACAGAAGAGGCTACGTGGAGAATACATTCTCCACGCACGCTACCTTCTCCGGGAGCTGCAGCTTCACGAGTTTTGTAAGACTAAAGCTGGAGCAAAGTGTTTCTCTCTCTCTCTCGCTACCTCTATCTCTGCACATTGTCCCCGTGTCCCCGTGCTGCCAGAACATCGTAGCAGCGAGAAACATCCTTTGGAGATGAGCCTGCATGCTGCTATGCCTGCCGGTGCAGTTTGGATGTGAAATGCAGGGTGCACAGCAGCTCCGCGTTCTCCGGCACCTCGCTCCGGCTTCTAGCCGCCTAAGACGCACCTTCGCCGGCTAGGAGCTCTTAGCTCGCAAAGCGCGAGAAAGAAGCGGACGGCTCTCTGCGGTCCGGCACAGATGCGAACAGAAGAGGCTACGTGGAAAATACATTCTCCACGCACGCTACCTTCTCCGGGAGCTGCAACTTGCACGAGGTTTGTAAGTCTAAAGCTGGAGCAAAGTGTTTCTCTCTCTCTCTCGCTCCCTCTCTCTCTGCACATTGTCCCCGTGTCCCGCTGCTGCCAGAACATCGTAGCAGCGAGAAACATCCTTTGCAGATGAGCCTGCATGCTGCTATGCCTGCCGGTGCAGTTTGGATGTGAAATGCAGGGTGCACAGCAGCTCCGCGTTCTCCGGCACCTCGCTTCGGCTTCTAGCCGCCTAAGACGCACCTTCGCCGGCTAGGCGCTCTTAGCTCGCAAAGCGCGAGAAAGAAGCAGACGGCTCTCTGCGGTCCGGCACAGATGCGAACAGAAGAGGCTACGTGGAGAATACATTCTCCACGCACGCTGCCTTCTCCGGGAGCTGCAGCTTCACGAGTTTTGTAAGACTAAAGCTGGAGCAAAGTGTTTCTCTCTCTCTCTCGCTCCCTCTCTCTCTGCACATTGTCCCCGTGTCCTGGTGCTGCCAGAACATCGTAGCAGCGAGAAACATCCTTTGGAGATGAGCGTGCATGCTGCTATGCCTGCCGGTGCAGTTTGGATGTGAAATGCAGGGTGCACAGCAGCTCCGCGTTCTCCGGCACCTCGCTTCGGCTTCTAGCCGCCTAGGACGCACCTTCGCCGGCTAGGAGCTCTTAGCTCGCAAAGCGCGAGAAAGAAGCGGACGGCTCTCTGCGGTCCGGCACAGATGCGAACAGAAGAGGCTACGTGGAGAATACATTCTCCACGCACGCTACCTTCTCCGGGAGCTGAACTTGCACGAGGTTTGTAAGACTAAAGCTGGAGCAAAGTGTTTCTCTCTCTCTCTCGCTCCCTCTCTCTCTGCACATTGTCCCCGTGTCCCGCTGCTGCCAGAACATCGTAGCAGCGAGAAACATCCTTTGCAGATGAGCCTGCATGCTGCTATGCCTGCCGGGGCAGTTTGGATGTGAAATGCAGGGTGCACAGCAGCTCTGCGTTCTCCGGCACCTTGCTCCGGCTTCTAGCCGCCTAAGACGCACCTTCGCCGGCTAGGCGCTCTTAGCTCGCAAAGCGCGAGAAAGAAGCGGACGGCTCTCTGCGGTCCGGCACAGATGCGAACAGAAGAGGCTACGTGGAGAATACATTCTCCACGCACGCTACCTTCTCCGGGAGCTGAACTTGCACGAGGTTTGTAAGTCTAAAGCTGGAGCAAAGTGTTTCTCTCTCTCTCTCGCTCCCTCTCTCTCTGCACATTGTCCCCGTGTCCCGCTGCTGCCAGAACATCGTAGCAGCGAGAAACATCCTTTGCAGATGAGCCTGCATGCTGCTATGCCTGCCGGTGCAGTTTGGATGTGAAATGCAGGGTGCACAGCAGCTCCGCGTTCTCCGGCACCTCGCTTCGGCTTCTAGCCGCCTAAGACGCACCTTCGCCGGCTAGGCGCTCTTAGCTCGCAAAGCGCGAGAAAGAAGCGGACGGCTCTCTGCGGTCCGGCACAGATGCGAACAGAAGAGGCTACGTGGAGAATACATTCTCCACGCACACTACCTTCTCCGGGAGCTGCAGCTTGCACGAGGTTTGTAAGTCTAAAGCTGGAGCAAAGTGTTTCTCTCTCTCTCTCGCTCCCTCTCTCTCTGCACATTGTCCCCGTGTCCCGCTGCTGCCAGAACATCGTAGCAGCGAGAAACATCCTTTGGAGATGAGCCTGCATGCTGCTCTGCTTGCCGGTGCAGTTTGGATGTGAAATGCAGGGTGCACAGCAGCTCCGCGTTCTCCGGCACCTCGCTCCGGCTTCTAGCCGCCTAAGACGCACCTTCGCCGGCTAGGCGCTCTTAGCTCGCAAAGCGCGAGAAAGAAGCGGACGGCTCTCTGCGGTCCGGCACAGATGCGAACAGAAGAGGCTACGTGGAGAATACATTCTCCACGCACGCTACCTTCTCCGGGAGCTGCAGCTTCACGAGTTTTGTAAGACTAAAGCTGGAGCAAAGTGTTTCTCTCTCTCTCTCGCTCCCTCTCTCTCTGCACATTGTCCCCGTGTCCCGCTGCTGCCAGAACATCGTAGCAGCGAGAAACATCCTTTGCAGATGAGCCTGCATGCTGCTATGCCTGCCGGTGCAGTTTGGATGTGAAATGCAGGGTGCACAGCAGCTCCGCGTTCTCCGGCACCTCGCTCCGGCTTCTAGCCGCCTAAGACGCACCTTCGCCGGCTAGGCGCTCTTAGCTCGCAAAGCGCGAGAAAGAAGCGGACGGCTCTCTGCGGTCCGGCACAGATGCGAACAGAAGAGGTTATGTGGAGAATACATTCTCCACGCACGCTACCTTCTCCGGGAGCTGAACTTGCACGAGGTTTGTAAGTCTAAAGCTGGAGCAAAGTGTTTCTCTCTCTCTCTCGCTCCCTCTCTCTCTGCACATTGTCCCCGTGTCCCCGTGCTGCCAGAACATCGTAGCAGCGAGAAACATCCTTTGGAGATGAGCCTGCATGCTGCTATGCCTGCCGGTGCAGTTTGGATGTGAAATGCAGGGTGCACAGCAGCTCCGCGTTCTCCGGCACCTCGCTTCTAGCCGCCTAAGACGCACCTTCGCCGGCTAGGCGCTCTTAGCTCGCAAAGCGCGAGAAAGAAGCGGACGACTCTCTGCGGTCCGGCACAGATGCGAACAGAAGAGGCTACGTGGAGAATACATTCTCCACGCACGCTACCTTCTCCGGGAGCTGCAGCTTCACGAGTTTTGTAAGACTAAAGCTGGAGCAAAGTGTTTCTCTCTCTCTCTCGCTCCCTCTCTCTCTGCACATTGTCCCCGTGTCCCCGTGCTGCCAGAACATCGTAGCAGCGAGAAACATCCTTTGGAGATGAGCCTGCATGCTGCTCTGCCTGCCGGTGCAGTTTGGATGTGAAATGCAGGGTGCACAGCAGCTCCGCGTTCTCCGGCACCTCGCTCCGGCTTGTAGCCGCCTAAGATGCACCTTCGCCGGCTAGGCGCTCTTAGCTCGCAAAGCGCGAGAAAGAAGCGGACGGCTCTCTGCGGTCCGGCACAGATGCGAACAGAAGAGGCTACGTGGAGAATAAATTCTCCACGCACGCTACCTTCTCCGGGAGCTGAACTTGCACGAGGTTTGTAAGTCTAAAGCTGGAGCAAAGTGTTTCTCTCTCTCTCTCGCTCCCTCTCTCTCTGCACATTGTCCCCGTGTCCCGCTGCTGCCAGAACATCGTAGCAGCGAGAAACATCCTTTGCAGATGAGCCTGCATGCTGCTATGCCTGCCGGTGCAGTTTGGATGTGAAATGCAGGGTGCACAGCAGCTCCGCGTTCTCCGGCACCTCGCTTCGGCTTGTAGCCGCCTAGGACGAACCTTCGCCGGCTAGGCGCTCTTAGCTCGCAAAGCGCGAGAAAGAAGCGGACGGCTCTCTGCGGTCCGGCACAGATGCGAACAGAAGAGGCTACGTGGAGAATACATTCTCCACGCACGCTACCTTCTCCGGGAGCTGAACTTGCACGAGGTTTGTAAGACTAAAGCTGGAGCAAAGTGTTTCTCTCTCTCTCTCGCTCCCTCTCTCTCTGCACATTGTCCCCGTGTCCCCGTGCTGCCAGAACATCGTAGCAGCGAGAAACATCCTTTGCAGATGAGCCTGCATGCTGCTATGCCTGCCGGTGCAGTTTGGATGTGAAATGCAGGGTGCACAGCAGCTCCGCGTTCTCCGGCACCTCGCTCCGGCTTCTAGCCGCCTAAGACGCACCTTCGCCGGCTAGGCGCTCTTAGCTCGCAAAGCGCGAGAAAGAAGCGGACGGCTCTCTGCGGTCCGGCACAGATGCGAACAGAAGAGGCTACGTGGAGAATACATTCTCCACGCACGCTACCTTCTCCGGGAGCTGCAGCTTCACGAGTTTTGTAAGACTAAAGCTGGGGCAAAGTGTTTCTCTCTCTCTCTCGCTCCCTCTCTCTCTGCACATTGTCCCCGTGTCCCGCTGCTGCCAGAACATCGTAGCAGCGAGAAACATCCTTTGCAGATGAGCCTGCATGCTGCTATGCCTGCCGGTGCAGTTTGGATGTGAAATGCAGGGTGCACAGCAGCTCCGCGTTCTCCGGCACCTCGCTGCGGCTTCTAGCCGCCTAAGACGCACCTTCGCCGGCTAGGCGCTCTTAGCTCGCAAAGCGCGAGAAAGAAGCGGACGGCTCTCTGCGGTCCGGCACAGATGCGAACAGAAGAGGCTACGTGGAGAATACATTCTCCACGCACGCTACCTTCTCCGGGAGCTGAACTTGCACGAGGTTTGTAAGTCTAAAGCTGGAGCAAAGTGTTTCTCTCTCTCTCTCGCTCCCTCTCTCTCTGCACATTGTCCCCGTGTCCCGGTGCTGCCAGAACATCGTAGCAGCGAGAAACATCCTTTGCAGATGAGCCTGCATGCTGCTATGCCTGCCGGTGCAGCTTGGATGTGAAATGCAGGGTGCACAGCAGCTCCGCGTTCTCCGGCACCTCGCTTCGGCTTGTAGCCGCCTAGGACGAACCTTCGCCGGCTAGGCGCTCTTAGCTCGCAAAGCGCGAGAAAGAAGCGGACGGCTCTCTGCGGTCCGGCACAGATGCGAACAGAAGAGGCTACGTGGAGAATACATTCTCCACGCACGCTACCTTCTCCGGGAGCTGAACTTGCACGAGTTTTGTAAGACTAAAGCTGGAGCAAAGTGTTTCTCTCTCTCTCTCGCTCCCTCTCTCTCTGCACATTGTCCCCGTGTCCCCGTGCTGCCAGAACATCGTAGCAGCGAGAAACATCCTTTGCAGATGAGCCTGCATGCTGCTATGCCTGCCGGTGCAGTTTGGATGTGAAATGCAGGGTGCACAGCAGCTCCGCGTTCTCCGGCACCTCGCTGCGGCTTCTAGCCGCCTAAGACACACCTTCGCCGGCTAGGCGCTCTTAGCTCGCAAAGCGCAAGAAAGAAGCGGACGGCTCTCTGCGGTCCGGCACAGATGCGAACAGAAGAGGCTACGTGGAGAATACATTCTCCACGCACGCTACCTTCTCCGGGAGCTGCAGCTTCACGAGTTTTGTAAGACTAAAGCTGGGGCAAAGTGTTTCTCTCTCTCTCTCGCTCCCTCTCTCTCTGCACATTGTCCCCGTGTCCCGCTGCTGCCAGAACATCGTAGCAGCGAGAAACATCCTTTGCAGATGAGCCTGCATGCTGCTATGCCTGCCGGTGCAGTTTGGATGTGAAATGCAGGGTGCACAGCAGCTCCGCGTTCTCCGGCACCTCGCTCCGGCTTCTAGCCGCCTAAGACGCACCTTCGCCGGCTAGGCGCTCTTAGCTCGCAAAGCGCGAGAAAGAAGCGGACGGCTCTCTGCGGTCCGGCACAGATGCGAACAGAAGAGGCTACGTGGAGAATACATTCTCCACGCACGCTACCTTCTCCGGGAGCTGAACTTGCACGAGGTTTGTAAGTCTAAAGCTGGAGCAAAGTGTTTCTCTCTCTCTCTCGCTCCCTCTCTCTCTGCACATTGTCCCCGTGTCCCCGTGCTGCCAGAACATCGTAGCAGTGAGAAACATCCTTTGCAGATGAGCCTGCATGCTGCTATGCCTGCCGGTGCAGTTTGGATGTGAAATGCAGGGTGCACAGCAGCTCCGCGTTCTCCGGCACCTCGCTTCGGCTTCTAGCCGCCTAAGACGCACCTTCACCGGCTAGGCGCTCTTAGCTCGCAAAGCGTGAGAAAGAAGCGGACGGCTCTCTGCGGTCCGGCACAGATGCGAACAGAAGAGGCTACATGGAGAATACATTCTCCACGCACGCTACCTTCTCCGGGAGCTGAACTTGCACGAGTTTTGTAAGTCTAAAGCTGGAGCAAAGTGTTTCTCTCTCTCTCTCGCTCCCTCTCTCTCTGCACATTGTCCCCGTGTCCCGCTGCTGCCAGAACATCGTAGCAGCGAGAAACATCCTTTGCAGATGAGCCTGCATGCTGCTATGCCTGCCGGTGCAGTTTGGATGTGAAATGCAGGGTGCACAGCAGCTCCGCGTTCTCCGGCACCTCGCTTCGGCTTCTAGCCGCCTAAGACGCACCTTCGCCGGCTAGGCGCTCTTAGCTCGCAAAGCGCGAGAAAGAAGCGGACGGCTCTCTGCGGTCCGGCACAGATGCGAACAGAAGAGGCTACGTGGAGAATACATTCTCCACGCACGCTACCTTCTCCGGGAGCTGAACTTGCACGAGGTTTGTAAGTCTAAAGCTGGAGCAAAGTGTTTCTCTCTCTCTCTCGCTCCCTCTCTCTCTGCACATTGTCCCCGTGTCCCCGTGCTGCCAGAACATCGTAGCAGCGAGAAACATCCTTTGCAGATGAGCCTGCATGCTGCTATGCCTGCCGGTGCAGTTTGGATGTGAAATGCAGGGTGCACAGCAGCTCCGCGTTCTCCGGCACCTCGCTCCGGCTTCTAGCCGCCTAAGACGCACCTTCGCCAGCTAGGCGCTCTTAGCTCGCAAAGCGCGAGAAAGAAGCGGACGGCTCTCTGCGGTCCGGCACAGATGCGAACAGAAGAGGCTACGTGGAGAATACATTCTCCACGCACGCTACCTTCTCCGGGAGCTGCAGCTTCACGAGTTTTGTAAGACTAAAGCTGGAGCAAAGTGTTTCTCTCTCTCTCTCGCTCCCTCTCTCTCTGCACATTGTCCCCGTGTCCCGCTGCTGCCAGAACATCGTAGCAGCGAGAAACATCCTTTGCAGATGAGCCTGCATGCTGCTATGCCTGCCGGTGCAGTTTGGATGTGAAATGCAGGGTGCACAGCAGCTCCGCGTTCTCCGGCACCTCGCTGCGGCTTCTAGCCGCCTAAGACGCACCTTCGCCGGCTAGGCGCTCTTAGCTCGCAAAGCGCGAGAAAGAAGCGGACGGCTCTCTGCGGTCCGGCACAGATGCGAACAGAAGAGGCTACGTGGAGAATACATTCTCCACGCACGCTACCTTCTCCGGGAGCTGAACTTGCACGAGGTTTGTAAGTCTAAAGCTGGAGCAAAGTGTTTCTCTCTCTCTCTCGCTCCCTCTCTCTCTGCACATTGTCCCCGTGTCCCGCTGCTGCCAGAACATCGTAGCAGCGAGAAACATCCTTTGCAGATGAGCCTGCATGCTGCTATGCCTGCCGGTGCAGTTTGGATGTGAAATGCAGGGTGCACAGCAGCTCCGCGTTCTCCGGCACCTCGCTTCGGCTTCTAGCCGCCTAAGACGCACCTTCGCCGGCTAGGCGCTCTTAGCTCGCAAAGCGCGAGAAAGAAGCGGACGGCTCTCTGCGGTCCGGCACAGATGCGAACAGAAGAGGCTACGTGGAGAATACATTCTCCACGCACGCTACCTTCTCCGGGAGCTGAACTTGCACGAGGTTTGTAAGTCTAAAGCTGGAGCAAAGTGTTTCTCTCTCTCTCTCGCTCCCTCTCTCTCTGCACATTGTCCCCGTGTCCCGCTGCTGCCAGAACATCGTAGCAGCGAGAAACATCCTTTGCAGATGAGCCTGCATGCTGCTATGCCTGCCGGTGCAGTTTGGATGTGAAATGCAGGGTGCACAGCAGCTCCGCGTTCTCCAGCACCTCGCTCCGGCTTCTAGCCGCCTAAGACGCACCTTCGCCGGCTAGGCGCTCTTAGCTCGCAAAGCGCGAGAAAGAAGCGGACGGCTCTCTGCGGTCCGGCACAGATGCGAACAGAAGAGGCTATGTGGAGAATACATTCTCCACGCACGCTACCTTCTCCGGGAGCTGAACTTGCACGAGGTTTTTAAGTCTAAAGCTGGAGCAAAGTGTTTCTCTCTCTCTCTCGCTCCCTCTCTCTCTGCACATTGTCCCCGTGTCCCGCTGCTGCCAGAACATCGTAGCAGCGAGAAACATCCTTTGCAGATGAGCCTGCATGCTGCTATGCCTGCCGGTGCAGTTTGGATGTGAAATGCAGGGTGCACAGCAGCTCCGCGTTCTCCGGCACCTCGCTTCGGCTTCTAGCCGCCTAAGACGCACCTTCGCCGGCTAGGCGCTCTTAGCTCGCAAAGCGCGAGAAAGAAGCGGACGGCTCTCTGCGGTCCGGCACAGATGCGAACAGAAGAGGCTACGTGGAGAATACATTCTCCACGCACGCTACCTTCTCCGGGAGCTGAACTTGCACGAGGTTTGTAAGTCTAAAGCTGGAGCAAAGTGTTTCTCTCTCTCTCTCGCTCCCTCTCTCTCTGCACATTGTCCCCGTGTCCCGCTGCTGCCAGAACATCGTAGCAGCGAGAAACATCCTTTGCAGATGAGCCTGCATGCTGCTATGCCTGCCGGTGCAGTTTGGATGTGAAATGCAGGGTGCACAGCAGCTCCGCGTTCTCCAGCACCTCGCTCCGGCTTCTAGCCGCCTAAGACGCACCTTCGCCGGCTAGGCGCTCTTAGCTCGCAAAGCGCGAGAAAGAAGCGGACGGCTCTCTGCGGTCCGGCACAGATGCGAACAGAAGAGGCTACGTGGAGAATACATTCTCCACGCACGCTACCTTCTCCGGGAGCTGAACTTGCACGAGGTTTGTAAGTCTAAAGCTGGAGCAAAGTGTTTCTCTCTCTCTCTCGCTCCCTCTCTCTCTGCACATTGTCCCCGTGTCCCCGTGCTGCCAGAACATCGTAGCAGCGAGAAACATCCTTTGGAGATGAGCCTGCATGCTGCTATGCCTGCCGGTGCAGTTTGGATGTGAAATGCAGGGTGCACAGCAGCTCCGCGTTCTCCGGCACCTCGCTCCGGCTTCTAGCCGCCTAAGACGCACCTTCGCCGGCTAGGCGCTCTTAGCTCGCAAAGCGCGAGAAAGAAGCGGACGGCTCTCTGCGGTCCGGCACAGATGCGAACAGAAGAGGCTACGTGGAGAATACATTCTCCACGCACGCTACCTTCTCCGGGAGCTGAACTTGCACGAGGTTTGTAAGTCTAAAGCTGGAGCAAAGTGTTTCTCTCTCTCTCTCGCTCCCTCTCTCTCTGCACATTGTCCCCGTGTCCCCGTGCTGCCAGAACATCGTAGCAGCGAGAAACATCCTTTGCAGATGAGCCTGCATGCTGCTATGCCTGCCGGTGCAGTTTGGATGTGAAATGCAGGGTGCACAGCAGCTCCGCGTTCTCCGGCACCTCGCTGCGGCTTCTAGCCGCCTAAGACGCACCTTCGCCGGCTAGGCGCTCTTAGCTCGCAAAGCGCGAGAAAGAAGCGGACGGCTCTCTGCGGTCCGGCACAGATGCGAACAGAAGAGGTTACGTGGAGAATACATTCTCCACGCACGCTACCTTCTCCGGGAGCTGAACTTGCACGAGGTTTGTAAGACTAAAGCTGGAGCAAAGTGTTTCTCTCTCTCTCTCGCTCCCTCTCTCTCTGCACATTGTCCCCGTGTCCCGCTGCTGCCAGAACATCGTTGCAGCGAGAAACATCCTTTGCAGGTGAGCCTGCATGCTGCTATGCCTGCCGGTGCAGTTTGGATGTGAAATGCAGGGTGCACAGCAGCTCCGCGTTCTCCGGCACCTCGCTTCGGCTTCTAGCCGCCTAAGACGCACCTTCGCCGGCTAGGCGCTCTTAGCTCGCAAAGCGCGAGAAAGAAGCGGACGGCTCTCTGCGGTCCGGCACAGATGCGAACAGAAGAGGCTACGTGGAGAATACATTCTCCACGCACGCTACCTTCTCCGGGAGCTGAACTTGCACGAGGTTTGTAAGTCTAAAGCTGGAGCAAAGTGTTTCTCTCTCTCTCTCGCTCCCTCTCTCTCTGCACATTGTCCCCGTGTCCCGCTGCTGCCAGAACATCGTAGCAGCGAGAAACATCCTTTGCAGATGAGCCTGCATGCTGCTATGCCTGCCGGTGCAGTTTGGATGTGAAATGCAGGGTGCACAGCAGCTCCGCGTTCTCCAGCACCTCGCTCCGGCTTCTAGCCGCCTAAGACGCACCTTCGCCGGCTAGGCGCTCTTAGCTCGCAAAGCGCGAGAAAGAAGCGGACGGCTCTCTGCGGTCCGGCACAGATGCGAACAGAAGAGGCTACGTGGAGAATACATTCTCCACGCACGCTACCTTCTCCGGGAGCTGAACTTGCACGAGGTTTTTAAGTCTAAAGCTGGAGCAAAGTGTTTCTCTCTCTCTCTCGCTCCCTCTCTCTCTGCACATTGTCCCCGTGTCCCCGTGCTGCCAGAACATCGTAGCAGCGAGAAACATCCTTTGCAGATGAGCCTGCATGCTGCTATGCCTGCCGGTGCAGTTTGGATGTGAAATGCAGGGTGCACAGCAGCTCCGCGTTCTCCGGCACCTCGCTTCGGCTTCTAGCCGCCTAAGACGCACCTTCGCCGGCTAGGCGCTCTTAGCTCGCAAAGCGCGAGAAAGAAGCGGACGGCTCTCTGCGGTCCGGCACAGATGCGAACAGAAGAGGCTACGTGGAGAATACATTCTCCACGCACGCTACCTTCTCCGGGAGCTGAACTTGCACGAGGTTTGTAAGTCTAAAGCTGGAGCAAAGTGTTTCTCTCTCTCTCTCGCTCCCTCTCTCTCTGCACATTGTCCCCGTGTCCCGCTGCTGCCAGAACATCGTAGCAGCGAGAAACATCCTTTGCAGATGAGCCTGCATGCTGCTATGCCTGCCGGTGCAGTTTGGATGTGAAATGCAGGGTGCACAGCAGCTCCGCGTTCTCCAGCACCTCGCTCCGGCTTCTAGCCGCCTAAGACGCACCTTCGCCGGCTAGGCGCTCTTAGCTCGCAAAGCGCGAGAAAGAAGCGGACGGCTCTCTGCGGTCCGGCACAGATGCGAACAGAAGAGGCTACGTGGAGAATACATTCTCCACGCACGCTACCTTCTCCGGGAGCTGAACTTGCACGAGGTTTGTAAGTCTAAAGCTGGAGCAAAGTGTTTCTCTCTCTCTCTCGCTCCCTCTCTCTCTGCACATTGTCCCCGTGTCCCCGTGCTGCCAGAACATCGTAGCAGCGAGAAACATCCTTTGCAGATGAGCCTGCATGCTGCTATGCCTGCCGGTGCAGTTTGGATGTGAAATGCAGGGTGCACAGCAGCTCCGCGTTCTCCGGCACCTCGCTCCGGCTTCTAGCCGCCTAAGACGCACCTTCGCCGGCTAGGCGCTCTTAGCTCGCAAAGCGCGAGAAAGAAGCGGACGGCTCTCTGCGGTCCGGCACAGATGCGAACAGAAGAGGCTACGTGGAGAATACATTCTCCACGCACGCTACCTTCTCCGGGAGCTGAACTTGCACGAGGTTTGTAAGACTAAAGCTGGAGCAAAGTGTTTCTCTCTCTCTCTCGCTCCCTCTCTCTCTGCACATTGTCCCCGTGTCCCCGTGCTGCCAGAACATCGTAGCAGCGAGAAACATCCTTTGGAGATGAGCCTGCATGCTGCTATGCCTGCTGGTGCAGTTTGGATGTGAAATGCAGGGTGCACAGCAGCTCCGCGTTCTCCGGCACCTCGCTCCGGCTTCTAGCCGCCTAAGACGCACCTTCGCCGGCTAGGCGCTCTTAGCTCGCAAAGCGCGAGAAAGAAGCGGACAGCTCTCTGCGGTCCGGCACAGATGCGAACAGAAGAGGCTACGTGAAGAATACATTCTCCACGCACGCTACCTTCTCCGGGAGCTGCAGCTTCACGAGTTTTGTAAGACTAAAGCTGGGGCAAAGTGTTTCTCTCTCTCTCTCGCTCCCTCTCTCTCTGCACGTTGTCCCCGTGTCCCGCTGCTGCCAGAACATCGTAGCAGCGAGAAACATCCTTTGCAGATGAGCCTGCATGCTGCTATGCCTGCCGGTGCAGTTTGGATGTGAAATGCAGGGTGCACAGCAGCTCCGCGTTCTCCGGCACCTCGCTCCGGCTTCTAGCCGCCTAAGACGCACCTTCGCCGGCTAGGCGCTCTTAGCTCGCAAAGCGCGAGAAAGAAGCAGATGGCTCTCTGCGATCCGGCACAGATGCGAACAGAAGAGGCTACGTGGAGAATACATTCTCCACGCACGCTACCTTCTCCGGGAGCTGAACTTGCACGAGGTTTGTAAGTCTAAAGCTGGAGCAAAGTGTTTCTCTCTCTCTCTCGCTCCCTCTCTCTCTGCACATTGTCCCCGTGTCCCGCTGCTGCCAGAACATCGTAGCAGCGAGAAACATCCTTTGCAGATGAGCCTGCATGCTGCTATGCCTGCCGGTGCAGTTTGGATGTGAAATGCAGGGTGCACAGCAGCTCCGCGTTCTCCAGCACCTCGCTCCGGCTTCTAGCCGCCTAAGACGCACCTTCGCCGGCTAGGCGCTCTTAGCTCGCAAAGCGCGAGAAAGAAGCGGACGGCTCTCTGCGGTCCGGCACAGATGCGAACAGAAGAGGCTACGTGGAGAATACATTCTCCACGCACGCTACCTTCTCCGGGAGCTGAACTTGCACGAGGTTTGTAAGTCTAAAGCTGGAGCAAAGTGTTTCTCTCTCTCTCTCGCTCCCTCTCTCTCTGCACATTGTCCCCGTGTCCCCGTGCTGCCAGAACATCGTAGCAGCGAGAAACATCCTTTGCAGATGAGCCTGCATGCTGCTATGCCTGCCGGTGCAGTTTGGATGTGAAATGCAGGGTGCACAGCAGCTCCGCGTTCTCCGGCACCTCGCTCCGGCTTCTAGCCGCCTAAGACGCACCTTCGCCGGCTAGGCGCTCTTAGCTCGCAAAGCGCGAGAAAGAAGCGGACGGCTCTCTGCGGTCCGGCACAGATGCGAACAGAAGAGGCTACGTGGAGAATACATTCTCCACGCACGCTACCTTCTCCGGGAGCTGAACTTGCACGAGGTTTGTAAGACTAAAGCTGGAGCAAAGTGTTTCTCTCTCTCTCTCGCTCCCTCTCTCTCTGCACATTGTCCCCGTGTCCCCGTGCTGCCAGAACATCGTAGCAGCGAGAAACATCCTTTGGAGATGAGCCTGCATGCTGCTATGCCTGCTGGTGCAGTTTGGATGTGAAATGCAGGGTGCACAGCAGCTCCGCGTTCTCCGGCACCTCGCTCCGGCTTCTAGCCGCCTAAGACGCACCTTCGCCGGCTAGGCGCTCTTAGCTCGCAAAGCGCGAGAAAGAAGCGGACAGCTCTCTGCGGTCCGGCACAGATGCGAACAGAAGAGGCTACGTGAAGAATACATTCTCCACGCACGCTACCTTCTCCGGGAGCTGCAGCTTCACGAGTTTTGTAAGACTAAAGCTGGGGCAAAGTGTTTCTCTCTCTCTCTCGCTCCCTCTCTCTCTGCACGTTGTCCCCGTGTCCCGCTGCTGCCAGAACATCGTAGCAGCGAGAAACATCCTTTGCAGATGAGCCTGCATGCTGCTATGCCTGCCGGTGCAGTTTGGATGTGAAATGCAGGGTGCACAGCAGCTCCGCGTTCTCCGGCACCTCGCTCCGGCTTCTAGCCGCCTAAGACGCACCTTCGCCGGCTAGGCGCTCTTAGCTCGCAAAGCGCGAGAAAGAAGCAGATGGCTCTCTGCGATCCGGCACAGATGCGAACAGAAGAGGCTACGTGGAGAATACATTCTCCACGCACGCTACCTTCTCCGGGAGCTGAACTTGCACGAGGTTTGTAAGTCTAAAGCTGGAGCAAAGTGTTTCTCTCTCTCTCTCGCTCCCTCTCTCTCTGCACATTGTCCCCGTGTCCCGCTGCTGCCAGAACATCGTAGCAGCGAGAAACATCCTTTGCAGATGAGCCTGCATGCTGCTATGCCTGCCGGTGCAGTTTGGATGTGAAATGCAGGGTGCACAGCAGCTCCGCATTCTCCGGCACCTCGCTCCGGCTTGTAGCCGCCTAAGACGCACCTTCGCCGGCTAGGCGCTCTTAGCTCGCAAAGCGCGAGAAAGAAGCGGACGGCTCTCTGCGGTCCGGCACAGATGCGAACAGAAGAGGCTACGTGGAGAATACATTCTCCACGCACGCTACCTTCTCCGGGAGCTGAACTTGCACGAGGTTTGTAAGACTAAAGCTGGAGCAAAGTGTTTCTCTCTCTCTCTCGCTCCCTCTCTCTCTGCACATTGTCCCCGTGTCCCCGTGCTGCCAGAACATTGTAGCAGCGAGAAACATCCTTTGCAGATGAGCCTGCATGCTGCTATGCCTGCCGGTGCAGTTTGGATGTGAAATGCAGGGTGCACAGCAGCTCCGCGTTCTCCGGCACCTCGCTGCGGCTTCTAGCCGCCTAAGACGCACCTTCGCCGGCTAGGCGCTCTTAGCTCGCAAAGCGCGAGAAAGAAGCGGACGGCTCTCTGCGGTCCGGCACAGATGCGAACAGAAGAGGCTACGTGGAGAATACATTCTCCACGCACGCTACCTTCTCCGGGAGCTGCAGCTTCACGAGTTTTGTAAGACTAAAGCTGGGGCAAAGTGTTTCTCTCTCTCTCTCGCTCCCTCTCTCTCTGCACATTGTCCCCGTGTCCCGCTGCTGCCAGAACATCGTAGCAGCGAGAAACATCCTTTGCAGATGAGCCTGCATGCTGCTATGCCTGCCGGTGCAGTTTGGATGTGAAATGCAGGGTGCACAGCAGCTCCGCGTTCTCCGGCACCTCGCTCCGGCTTCTAGCCGCCTAAGACGCACCTTCGCCGGCTAGGCGCTCTTAGCTCGCAAAGCGCGAGAAAGAAGCGGACGGCTCTCTGCGGTCCGGCACAGATGCGAACAGAAGAGGCTACGTGGAGAATACATTCTCCACGCACGCTACCTTCTCCGGGAGCTGAACTTGCACGAGGTTTGTAAGTCTAAAGCTGGAGCAAAGTGTTTCTCTCTCTCTCTCGCTCCCTCTCTCTCTGCACATTGTCCCCGTGTCCCGGTGCTGCCAGAACATCGTAGCAGCGAGAAACATCCTTTGCAGATGAGCCTGCATGCTGCTATGCCTGCCGGTGCAGTTTGGATGTGAAATGCAGGGTGCACAGCAGCTCCGCGTTCTCCGGCACCCCCCTCCGGCTTCTAGCCGCCTAAGACGCACCTTCGCCGGCTAGGTGCTCTTAGCTCGCAAAGCGCGAGAAAGAAGCGGACGGCTCTCTGCGGTCCGGCACAGATGCGAACAGAAGAGGCTACGTGGAGAATACATTCTCCACGCACGCTACCTTCTCCGGGAGCTGAACTTGCACGAGGTTTGTAAGTCTAAAGCTGGAGCAAAGTGTTTCTCTCTCTCTCTCGCTCCCTCTCTCTCTGCACATTGTCCCCGTGTCCCGCTGCTGCCAGAACATCGTAGCAGCGAGAAACATCCTTTGCAGATGAGCCTGCATGCTGCTATGCCTGCCGGTGCAGTTTGGATGTGAAATGCAGGGTGCACAGCAGCTCCGCGTTCTCCGGCACCTCGCTCCGACTTCTAGCCGCCTAAGACGCACCTTCGCCGGCTAGGCGCTCTTAGCTCGCAAAGCGCGAGAAAGAAGCGGACGGCTCTCTGCGGTCCGGCACAGATGCGAACAGAAGAGGCTACGTGGAGAATACATTCTCCACGCACGCTACCTTCTCCGGGAGCTGAACTTGCACGAGTTTTGTAAGTCTAAAGCTGGAGCAAAGTGTTTCTCTCTCTCTCTCGCTCCCTCTCTCTCTGCACATTGTCCCCGTGTCCCGCTGCTGCCAGAACATCGTAGCAGCGAGAAACATCCTTTGCAGATGAGCCTGCATGCTGCTATGCCTGCCGGTGCAGTTTGGATGTGAAATGCAGGGTGCACAGCAGCTCCGCGTTCTCCGGCACCTCGCTTCGGCTTGTAGCCGCCTAGGACGAACCTTCGCCGGCTAGGCGCTCTTAGCTCGCAAAGCGCGAGAAAGAAGCGGACGGCTCTCTGCGGTCCGGCACAGATGCGAACAGAAGAGGCTACGTGGAGAATACATTCTCCACGCATGCTACCTTCTCCGGGAGCTGCAGCTTCACGAGTTTTGTAAGACTAAAGCTGGGGCAAAGTGTTTCTCTCTCTCTCTCGCTCCCTCTCTCTCTGCACATTGTCCCCGTGTCCCGGTGCTGCCAGAACATCGTAGCAGCGAGAAACGTCCTTTGGAGATGAGCCTGCATGCTGCTATGCTTGCCGGTGCAGTTTGGATGTGAAATGCAGGGTGCACAGCAGCTCCGCGTTCTCCGGCACCTCGCTCCGGCTTCTAGCCGCCTAAGACGCACCTTCGCCGGCTAGGCGCTCTTAGCTCGCAAAGTGCGAGAAAGAAGCGGACGGCTCTCTGCGGTCCGGCACAGATGCGAACAGAAGAGGCTACGTGGAGAATACATTCTCCACGCACGCTACCTTCTCCGGGAGCTGCAGCATGCACGAGGTTTGTAAGTCTAGAGCTGGAGCAAAGTGTTTCTCTCTCTCTCTCGCTCCCTCTCTCTCTGCACATTGTCCCCGTGTCCCGGTGCTGCCAGAACATCGTAGCAGCGAGAAACATCCTTTGCAGATGAGCCTGCATGCTGCTATGCCTGCCGGTGCAGTTTGGATGTGAAATGCAGGGTGCACAGCAGCTCCGCGTTCTCCGGCACCTCGCTCCGGCTTCTAGCCGCCTAAGACGCACCTTCGCCGGCTAGGCGCTCTTAGCTCGCAAAGCGCGAGAAAGAAGCGGACGGCTCTCTGCGGTCCGGCACAGATGCGAACAGAAGAGGCTACGTGGAGAATACATTCTCCACGCACGCTACCTTCTCCGGGAGCTGAACTTGCACGAGGTTTGTAAGTCTAAAGCTGGAGCAAAGTGTTTCTCTCTCTCTCTCGCTCCCTCTCTCTCTGCACATTGTCCCCGTGTCCCGCTGCTGCCAGAACATCGTAGCAGCGAGGAACATCCTTTGGAGATGAGCCTGCATGCTGCTCTGCTTGCCGGTGCAGTTTGGATGTGAAATGCAGGGTGCACAGCAGCTCCGCGTTCTCCGGCACCTCGCTTCGGCTTCTAGACGCCTAAGACGCACCTTCGCCGGCTAGGCGCTCTTAGCTCGCAAAGCGCGAGAAAGAAGCGGACGGCTCTCTGCGGTCCGGCACAGATGCGAACAGAAGAGGTTATGTGGAGAATACATTCTCCACGCACGCTACCTTCTCCGGGAGGTGAACTTGCACGAGTTTTGTAAGTCTAAAGCTGGAGCAAAGTGTTTCTCTCTCTCTCTCGCTCCCTCTCTCTCTGCACATTGTCCCCGTGTCCCCGTGCTGCCAGAACATCGTAGCAGCGAGAAACATCCTTTGGAGATGAGCCTGCATGCTGCTATGCCTGCCGGTGCAGTTTGGATGTGAAATGCAGGGTGCACAGCAGCTCCGCGTTCTCCGGCACCTCGCTGCGGCTTCTAGCCGCCTAAGACGCACCTTCGCCGGCTAGGCGCTCTTAGCTCGCAAAGCGCGAGAAAGAAGCAGATGGCTCTCTGCGGTCCGGCACAGATGCGAACAGAAGAGGCTACGTGGAGAATACATTCTCCACGCACGCTACCTTCTCCGGGAGCTGCAGCTTCACGAGTTTTGTAAGACTAAAGCTGGAGCAAAGTGTTTCTCTCTCTCTCTCGCTACCTCTATCTCTGCACATTGTCCCCGTGTCCCCGTGCTGCCAGAACATCGTAGCAGCGAGAAACATCCTTTGGAGATGAGCCTGCATGCTGCTCTGCCTGCCGGTGCAGTTTGGATGTGAAATGCAGGGTGCACAGCAGCTCCGCGTTCTCCGGCACCTCGCTCCGGCTTCTAGCCGCCTAAGACGCACCTTCGCCGGCTAGGAGCTCTTAGCTCGCAAAGCGCGAGAAAGAAGCGGACGGCTCTCTGCGGTCCGGCACAGATGCGAACAGAAGAGGCTACGTGGAGAATACATTCTCCACGCACGCTACCTTCTCCGGGAGCTGCAACTTGCACGAGGTTTGTAAGTCTAAAGCTGGAGCAAAGTGTTTCTCTCTCTCTCTCGCTCCCTCTCTCTCTGCACATTGTCCCCGTGTCCCGCTGCTGCCAGAACATCGTAGCAGCGAGAAACATCCTTTGCAGATGAGCCTGCATGCTGCTATGCCTGCCGGTGCAGTTTGGATGTGAAATGCAGGGTGCACAGCAGCTCCGCGTTCTCCGGCACCTCGCTTCGGCTTGTAGCCGCCTAGGACGAACCTTCGCCGGCTAGGCGCTCTTAGCTCGCAAAGCGCGAGAAAGAAGCGGACGGCTCTCTGCGGTCCGGCACAGATGCGAACAGAAGAGGCTACGTGGAGAATACATTCTCCACGCATGCTACCTTCTCCGGGAGCTGCAGCTTCACGAGTTTTGTAAGACTAAAGCTGGGGCAAAGTGTTTCTCTCTCTCTCTCGCTCCCTCTCTCTCTGCACATTGTCCCCGTGTCCCGCTGCTGCCAGAACATCGTAGCAGCGAGAAACGTCCTTTGGAGATGAGCCTGCATGCTGCTATGCTTGCCGGTGCAGTTTGGATGTGAAATGCAGGGTGCACAGCAGCTCCGCGTTCTCCGGCACCTCGCTCCGGCTTCTAGCCGCCTAAGACGCACCTTCGCCGGCTAGGCGCTCTTAGCTCGCAAAGTGCGAGAAAGAAGCGGACGGCTCTCTGCGGTCCGGCACAGATGCGAACAGAAGAGGCTACGTGGAGAATACATTCTCCACGCACGCTACCTTCTCCGGGAGCTGCAGCATGCACGAGGTTTGTAAGTCTAGAGCTGGAGCAAAGTGTTTCTCTCTCTCTCTCGCTCCCTCTCTCTCTGCACATTGTCCCCGTGTCCCGGTGCTGCCAGAACATCGTAGCAGCGAGAAACATCCTTTGCAGATGAGCCTGCATGCTGCTATGCCTGCCGGTGCAGTTTGGATGTGAAATGCAGGGTGCACAGCAGCTCCGCGTTCTCCGGCACCTCGCTCCGGCTTCTAGCCGCCTAAGACGCACCTTCGCCGGCTAGGCGCTCTTAGCTCGCAAAGCGCGAGAAAGAAGCGGACGGCTCTCTGCGGTCCGGCACAGATGCGAACAGAAGAGGCTACGTGGAGAATACATTCTCCACGCACGCTACCTTCTCCGGGAGCTGAACTTGCACGAGGTTTGTAAGTCTAAAGCTGGAGCAAAGTGTTTCTCTCTCTCTCTCGCTCCCTCTCTCTCTGCACATTGTCCCCGTGTCCCGCTGCTGCCAGAACATCGTAGCAGCGAGGAACATCCTTTGCAGATGAGCCTGCATGCTGCTCTGCTTGCCGGTGCAGTTTGGATGTGAAATGCAGGGTGCACAGCAGCTCCGCGTTCTCCGGCACCTCGCTTCGGCTTCTAGCCGCCTAAGACGCACCTTCGCCGGCTAGGCGCTCTTAGCTCGCAAAGCGCGAGAAAGAAGCGGACGGCTCTCTGCGGTCCGGCACAGATGCGAACAGAAGAGGTTATGTGGAGAATACATTCTCCACGCACGCTACCTTCTCCGGGAGCTGAACTTGCACGAGTTTTGTAAGTCTAAAGCTGGAGCAAAGTGTTTCTCTCTCTCTCTCGCTCCCTCTCTCTCTGCACATTGTCCCCGTGTCCCCGTGCTGCCAGAACATCGTAGCAGCGAGGAACATCCTTTGGAGATGAGCCTGCATGCTGCTATGCCTGCCGGTGCAGTTTGGATGTGAAATGCAGGGTGCACAGCAGCTCCGCGTTCTCCGGCACCTCGCTGCGGCTTCTAGCCGCCTAAGACGCACCTTCGCCGGCTAGGCGCTCTTAGCTCGCAAAGCGCGAGAAAGAAGCAGATGGCTCTCTGCGGTCCGGCACAGATGCGAACAGAAGAGGCTACGTGGAGAATACATTCTCCACGCACGCTACCTTCTCCGGGAGCTGCAGCTTCACGAGTTTTGTAAGACTAAAGCTGGAGCAAAGTGTTTCTCTCTCTCTCTCGCTACCTCTATCTCTGCACATTGTCCCCGTGTCCCCGTGCTGCCAGAACATCGTAGCAGCGAGAAACATCCTTTGGAGATGAGCCTGCATGCTGCTATGCCTGCCGGTGCAGTTTGGATGTGAAATGCAGGGTGCACAGCAGCTCCGCGTTCTCCGGCACCTCGCTCCGGCTTCTAGCCGCCTAAGACGCACCTTCGCCGGCTAGGAGCTCTTAGCTCGCAAAGCGCGAGAAAGAAGCGGACGGCTCTCTGCGGTCCGGCACAGATGCAAACAGAAGAGGCTACGTGGAGAATACATTCTCCACGCACGCTACCTTCTCCGGGAGCTGCAACTTGCACGAGGTTTGTAAGTCTAAAGCTGGAGCAAAGTGTTTCTCTCTCTCTCTCGCTCCCTCTCTCTCTGCACATTGTCCCCGTGTCCCGCTGCTGCCAGAACATCGTAGCAGCGAGAAACATCCTTTGGAGATGAGCCTGCATGCTGCTCTGCTTGCCGGTGCAGTTTGGATGTGAAATGCAGGGTGCACAGCAGCTCCGCGTTCTCCGGCACCTCGCTTCGGCTTCTAGCCGCCTAGGACGCACCTTCGCCGGCTAGGCGCTCTTAGCTCGCAAAGCGCGAGAAAGAAGCGGACGGCTCTCTGCGGTCCGGCACAGATGCGAACAGAAGAGGCTACGTGGAGAATACATTCTCCACGCACGCTACCTTCTCCGGGAGCTGAACTTGCACGAGGTTTGTAAGTCTAAAGCTGGAGCAAAGTGTTTCTCTCTCTCTCTCGCTCCCTCTCTCTCTGCACATTGTCCCCGTGTCCCGGTGCTGCCAGAACATCGTAGCAGCGAGAAACATCCTTTGCAGATGAGCCTGCATGCTGCTATGCCTGCCGGTGCAGTTTGGATGTGAAATGCAGGGTGCACAGCAGCTCCGCGTTCTCCGGCACCTCGCTTCGGCTTCTAGCCGCCTAAGACGCACCTTCGCCGGCTAGGCGCTCTTAGCTCGCAAAGCGCGAGAAAGAAGCGGACGGCTCTCTGCGGTCCGGCACAGATGCGAACAGAAGAGGCTACGTGGAGAATACATTCTCCACGCACGCTGCCTTCTCCGGGAGCTGCAGCTTCACGAGTTTTGTAAGACTAAAGCTGGAGCAAAGTGTTTCTCTCTCTCTCTCGCTCCCTCTCTCTCTGCACATTGTCCCCGTGTCCTGGTGCTGCCAGAACATCGTAGCAGCGAGAAACATCCTTTGGAGATGAGCGTGCATGCTGCTATGCCTGCCGGTGCAGTTTGGATGTGAAATGCAGGGTGCACAGCAGCTCCGCGTTCTCCGGCACCTCGCTTCGGCTTCTAGCCGCCTAGGACGCACCTTCGCCGGCTAGGAGCTCTTAGCTCGCAAAGCGCGAGAAAGAAGCGGACGGCTCTCTGCGGTCCGGCACAGATGCGAACAGAAGAGGCTACGTGGAGAATACATTCTCCACGCACGCTACCTTCTCCGGGAGCTGAACTTGCACGAGGTTTGTAAGACTAAAGCTGGAGCAAAGTGTTTCTCTCTCTCTCTCGCTCCCTCTCTCTCTGCACATTGTCCCCGTGTCCCGCTGCTGCCAGAACATCGTAGCAGCGAGAAACATCCTTTGCAGATGAGCCTGCATGCTGCTATGCCTGCCGGGGCAGTTTGGATGTGAAATGCAGGGTGCACAGCAGCTCTGCGTTCTCCGGCACCTCGCTCCGGCTTCTAGCCGCCTAAGACGCACCTTCGCCGGCTAGGCGCTCTTAGCTCGCAAAGCGCGAGAAAGAAGCGGACGGCTCTCTGCGGTCCGGCACAGATGCGAACAGAAGAGGCTACGTGGAGAATACATTCTCCACGCACGCTACCTTCTCCGGGAGCTGCAGCTTGCACGAGGTTTGTAAGTCTAAAGCTGGAGCAAAGTGTTTCTCTCTCTCTCTCGCTCCCTCTCTCTCTGCACATTGTCCCCGTGTCCCGCTGCTGCCAGAACATCGTAGCAGCGAGGAAACATCCTTTGGAGATGAGCCTGCATGCTGCTCTGCTTGCCGGTGCAGTTTGGATGTGAAATGCAGGGTGCACAGCAGCTCCGCGTTCTCCGGCACCTCGCTTCGGCTTGTAGCCGCCTAAGACGCACCTTCGCCGGCTAGCCGCTCTTAGCTCGCAAAGCGCGAGAAAGAAGCGGACGGCTCTCTGCGGTCCGGCACAGATGCGAACAGAAGAGGCTACGTGGAGAATACATTCTCCACGCACGCTACCTTCTCCGGGAGCTGCAGCTTGCACGAGTTTGTAAGTCTAAAGCTGGAGCAAAGTGTTTCTCTCTCTCTCGCTCCCTCTCTCTCTGCACATTGTCCCCGTGTCCCGCTGCTGCCAGAACATCGTAGCAGCGAGAAACATCCTTTGGAGATGAGCCTGCATGCTGCTCTGCTTGCCGGTGCAGTTTGGATGTGAAATGCAGGGTGCACAGCAGCTCCGCGTTCTCCGGCACCTCGCTTCTAGCCGCCTAAGACGCACCTTCGCCGGCTAGGCGCTCTTAGCTCGCAAAGCGCGAGAAAGAAGCGGACGGCTCTCTGCGGTCCGGCACAGATGCGAACAGAAGAGGCTACGTGGAGAATACATTCTCCACGCACGCTACCTTCTCCGGGAGCTGCAGCTTCACGAGTTTTGTAAGACTAAAGCTGGAGCAAAGTGTTTCTCTCTCTCTCTCGCTCCCTCTCTCTCTGCACATTGTCCCCGTGTCCCGCTGCTGCCAGAACATCGTAGCAGCGAGAAACATCCTTTGGAGATGAGCCTGCATGCTGCTATGCCTGCCGGTGCAGTTTGGATGTGAAATGCAGGGTGCACAGCAGCTCCGCGTTCTCCGGCACCTCGCTCCGGCTTCTAGCCGCCTAAGACGCACCTTCGCCGGCTAGGCGCTCTTAGCTCGCAAAGCGCGAGAAAGAAGCGGACGGCTCTCTGCGGTCCGGCACAGATGCGAACAGAAGAGGCTACGTGGAGAATACATTCTCCACGCACGCTACCTTCTCCGGGAGCTGAACTTGCACGAGGTTTGTAAGTCTAAAGCTGGAGCAAAGTGTTTCTCTCTCTCTCTCGCTCCCTCTCTCTCTGCACATTGTCCCCGTGTCCCCGTGCTGCCAGAACATCGTAGCAGCGAGAAACATCCTTTGGAGATGAGCCTGCATGCTGCTATGCCTGCCGGTGCAGTTTGGATGTGAAATGCAGGGTGCACAGCAGCTCCGCGTTCTCCGGCACCTCGCTCCGGCTTGTAGCCGCCTAAGACGCACCTTCGCCGGCTAGGCGCTCTTAGCTCGCAAAGCGCGAGAAAGAAGCGGACGGCTCTCTGCGGTCCGGCACAGATGCGAACAGAAGAGGCTACGTGGAGAATACATTCTCCACGCACGCTACCCTTCTCCGGGAGCTGCAGCTTCACGAGTTTTGTAAGACTAAAGCTGGAGCAAAGTGTTTCTCTCTCTCTCTCGCTCCCTCTCTCTCTGCACATTGTCCCCGTGTCCCCGTGCTGCCAGAACATCGTAGCAGCGAGAAACATCCTTTGGAGATGAGCCTGCATGCTGCTCTGCCTGCCGGTGCAGTTTGGATGTGAAATGCAGGGTGCACAGCAGCTCCGCGTTCTCCGGCACCTCGCTCCGACTTCTAGCCGCCTAAGACGCACCTTCGCCGGCTAGGCGCTCTTAGCTCGCAAAGCGCGAGAAAGAAGCGGACGGCTCTCTGCGGTCGGCACAGATGCGAACAGAAGAGGCTACGTGGAGAATACATTCTCCACGCACGCTACCTTCTCCGGGAGCTGAACTTGCACGAGGTTTGTAAGTCTAAAGCTGGAGCAAAGTGTTTCTCTCTCTCTCTCGCTCCCTCTCTCTCTGCACATTGTCCCCGTGTCCCGCTGCTGCCAGAACATCGTAGCAGCGAGAAACATCCTTTGCAGATGAGCCTGCATGCTGCTATGCCTGCCGGTGCAGTTTGGATGTGAAATGCAGGGTGCACAGCAGCTCCGCGTTCTCCGGCACCTCGCTCCGGCTTCTAGCCGCCTAAGACGCACCTTCGCCGGCTAGGCGCTCTTAGCTCGCAAAGCGCGAGAAAGAAGCGGACGGCTCTCTGCGGTCCGGCACAGATGCGAACAGAAGAGGCTACGTGGAGAATACATTCTCCACGCACGCTACCTTCTCCGGGAGCTGCAGCTTCACGAGTTTTGTAAGACTAAAGCTGGGGCAAAGTGTTTCTCTCTCTCTCTCGCTCCCTCTCTCTCTGCACATTGTCCCCGTGTCCCGCTGCTGCCAGAACATCGTAGCAGCGAGAAACATCCTTTGCAGATGAGCCTGCATGCTGCTATGCCTGCCGGTGCAGTTTGGATGTGAAATGCAGGGTGCACAGCAGCTCCGCGTTCTCCGGCACCTCGCTCCGGCTTCTAGCCGCCTAAGACGCACCTTCGCCGGCTAGGCGCTCTTAGCTCGCAAAGCGCGAGAAAGAAGCGGACGGCTCTCTGCGGTCCGGCACAGATGCGAACAGAAGAGGCTACGTGGAGAATACATTCTCCACGCACGCTACCTTCTCCGGGAGCTGAACTTGCACGTGGTTTGTAAGTCTAAAGCTGGAGCAAAGTGTTTCTCTCTCTCTCTCGCTCCCTCTCTCTCTGCACATTGTCCCCGTGTCCCCGCTGCTGCCAGAACATCGTAGCAGCGAGAAACATCCTTTGCAGATGAGCCTGCATGCTGCTATGCCTGCCGGTGCAGCTTGGATGTGAAATGCAGGGTGCACAGCAGCTCCGCGTTCTCCGGCACCTCGCTTCGGCTTGTAGCCGCCTAGACGAACCTTCGCCGGCTAGGCGCTCTTAGCTCGCAAAGCGCGAGAAAGAAGCGGACGCTCTCTGCGGTCCGGCACAGATGCGAACAGAAGAGGCTACGTGGAGAATACATTCTCCACGCACGCTACCTTCTCCGGGAGCTGAACTTGCACGAGGTTTGTAAGACTAAAGCTGGAGCAAAGTGTTTCTCTCTCTCTCTCGCTCCCTCTCTCTCTGCACATTGTCCCCGTGTCCCCGTGCTGCCAGAACATCGTAGCAGCGAGAAACATCCTTTGCAGATGAGCCTGCATGCTGCTATGCCTGCCGGTGCAGTTTGGATGTGAAATGCAGGGTGCACAGCAGCTCCGCGTTCTCCGGCACCTCGCTGCGGCTTCTAGCCGCCTAAGACGCACCTTCGCCGCTAGGCGCTCTTAGCTCGCAAAGCGCAAGAAAGAAGCGGACGGCTCTCTGCGGTCCGGCACAGATGCGAACAGAAGAGGCTACGTGGAGAATACATTCTCCACGCACGCTACCTTCTCCGGGAGCTGCAGCTTCACGAGTTTTGTAAGACTAAAGCTGGGGCAAAGTGTTTCTCTCTCTCTCTCGCTCCCTCTCTCTCTGCACATTGTCCCCGTGTCCCGCTGCTGCCAGAACATCGTAGCAGCGAGAAACATCCTTTGCAGATGAGCCTGCATGCTGCTATGCCTGCCGGTGCAGTTTGGATGTGAAATGCAGGGTGCACAGCAGCTCCGCGTTCTCCGGCACCTCGCTGCGGCTTCTAGCCGCCCTAAGACGCACCTTCGCCGGCTAGGCGCTCTTAGCTCGCAAAGCGCGAGAAAGAAGCGGACGGCTCTCTGCGGTCCGGCACAGATGCGAACAGAAGAGGCTACGTGGAGAATACATTCTCCACGCACGCTACCTTCTCCGGGAGCTGAACTTGCACGAGGTTTGTAAGTCTAAAGCTGGAGCAAAGTGTTTCTCTCTCTCTCTCGCTCCCTCTCTCTCTGCACATTGTCCCGTGTCCCCGTGCTGCCAGAACATCGTAGCAGTGAGAAACATCCTTTGCAGATGAGCCTGCATGCTGCTATGCTGCCGGTGCAGTTTGGATGTGAAATGCAGGGTGCACAGCAGCTCCGCGTTCTCCGGCACCTCGCTTCGGCTTCTAGCCGCCTAAGACGCACCTTCGCCGGCTAGGCGCTCTTAGCTCGCAAAGCGCGAGAAAGAAGCGGACGGCTCTCTGCGGTCCGGCACAGATGCGAACAGAAGAGGCTACGTGGAGAATACATTCTCCACGCACGCTACCTTCTCCGGGAGCTGAACTTGCACGAGGTTTGTAAGTCTAAAGCTGGAGCAAAGTGTTTCTCTCTCTCTCTCGCTCCCTCTCTCTCTGCACATTGTCCCCGTGTCCCGCTGCTGCCAGAACATCGTAGCAGCGAGAAACATCCTTTGCAGATGAGCCTGCATGCTGCTATGCCTGCCGGTGCAGTTTGGATGTGAAATGCAGGGTGCACAGCAGCTCCGCGTTCTCCAGGCACCTCGCTCCGGCTTCTAGCCGCCTAAGACGCACCTTCGCCGGCTAGGCGCTCTTAGCTCGCAAAGCGCGAGAAAGAAGCGGACGGCTCTCTGCGGTCCGGCACAGATGCGAACAGAAGAGGCTACGTGGAGAATACATTCTCCACGCACGCTACCTTCTCCGGGAGCTGAACTTGCACGAGGTTTGTAAGTCTAAAGCTGGAGCAAAGTGTTTCTCTCTCTCTCTCGCTCCCTCTCTCTCTGCACATTGTCCCCGTGTCCCCGTGCTGCCAGAACATCGTAGCAGCGAGAAACATCCTTTGCAGATGAGCCTGCATGCTGCTATGCCTGCCGGTGCAGTTTGGATGTGAAATGCAGGGTGCACAGCAGCTCCGCGTTCTCCGGCACCTCGCTCCGGCTTCTAGCCGCCTAAGACGCACCTTCGCCGGCTAGGCGCTCTTAGCTCGCAAAGCGCGAGAAAGAAGCGGACGGCTCTCTGCGGTCCGGCACAGATGCGAACAGAAGAGGCTACGTGGAGAATACATTCTCCACGCACGCTACCTTCTCCGGGAGCTGAACTTGCACGAGGTTTGTAAGACTAAAGCTGGAGCAAAGTGTTTCTCTCTCTCTCTCGCTCCCTCTCTCTCTGCACATTGTCCCCGTGTCCCCGTGCTGCCAGAACATCGTAGCAGCGAGAAACATCCTTTGCAGATGAGCCTGCATGCTGCTATGCCTGCTGGTGCAGTTTGGATGTGAAATGCAGGGTGCACAGCAGCTCCGCGTTCTCCGGCACCTCGCTCCGGCTTCTAGCCGCCTAAGACGCACCTTCGCCGGCTAGGCGCTCTTAGCTCGCAAAGCGCGAGAAAGAAGCGGACGGCTCTCTGCGGTCCGGCACAGATGCGAACAGAAGAGGCTACGTGGAGAATACATTCTCCACGCACGCTACCTTCTCCGGGAGCTGAACTTGCACGAGGTTTGTAAGTCTAAAGCTGGAGCAAAGTGTTTCTCTCTCTCTCTCGCTCCCTCTCTCTCTGCACATTGTCCCCGTGTCCCGCTGCTGCCAGAACATCGTAGCAGCGAGAAACATCCTTTGCAGATGAGCCTGCATGCTGCTATGCCTGCCGGTGCAGTTTGGATGTGAAATGCAGGGTGCACAGCAGCTCCGCGTTCTCCGGCACCTCGCTCGGCTTCTAGCCGCCTAAGACGCACCTTCGCCGGCTAGGCGCTCTTAGCTCGCAAAGCGCGAGAAAGAAGCGGACGGCTCTCTGCGGTCCGGCACAGATGCGAACAGAAGAGGCTACGTGGAGAATACATTCTCCACGCACGCTACCTTCTCCGGGAGCTGAACTTGCACGAGGTTTGTAAGTCTAAAGCTGGAGCAAAGTGTTTCTCTCTCTCTCTCGCTCCCTCTCTCTCTGCACATTGTCCCCGTGTCCCGCTGCTGCCAGAACATCGTAGCAGCGAGAAACATCCTTTGCAGATGAGCCTGCATGCTGCTATGCCTGCCGGTGCAGTTTGGATGTGAAATGCAGGGTGCACAGCAGCTCCGCGTTCTCCGGCACCTCGCTCCGGCTTCTAGCCGCCTAAGACGCACCTTCGCCGGCTAGGCGCTCTTAGCTCGCAAAGCGCGAGAAAGAAGCGGACGGCTCTCTGCGTCCGGCACAGATGCGAACAGAAGAGGCTACGTGGAGAATACATTCTCCACGCACGCTACCTTCTCCGGGAGCTGAACTTGCACGAGGTTTTGTAAGACTAAAGCTGGAGCAAAGTGTTTCTCTCTCTCTCTCGCTCCCTCTCTCTCTGCACATTGTCCCCGTGTCCCCGTGCTGCCAGAACATCGTAGCAGCGAGAAACATCCTTTGGAGATGAGCCTGCATGCTGCTATGCCTGCTGGTGCAGTTTGGATGTGAAATGCAGGGTGCACAGCAGCTCCGCGTTCTCCGGCACCTCGCTCCAGCTTCTAGCCGCCTAAGACGCACCTTCGCCGGCTAGGCGCTCTTACTCGCAAAGCGCGAGAAAGAAGCGGACGGCTCTCTGCGGTCCGGCACCGATGCGAACAGAAGAGGCTACGTGGAGAATACATTCTCCACGCACGCTACCTTCTCCGGGAGCTGAACTTGCACGAGGTTTGTAAGTCTAAAGCTGGAGCAAAGTGTTTCTCTCTCTCTCTCGCTCCCTCTCTCTCTGCACATTGTCCCCGTGTCCCGCTGCTGCCAGAACATCGTAGCAGCGAGAAACATCCTTTGCAGATGAGCCTGCATGCTGCTATGCCTGCCGGTGCAGTTTGGATGTGAAATGCAGGGTGCACAGCAGCTCCGCGTTCTCCGGCACCTCGCTCCGGCTTCTAGCCGCCTAAGACGCACCTTCGCCGGCTAGGCGCTCTTAGCTCGCAAAGCGCGAGAAAGAAGCGGACGGCTCTCTGCGGTCCGGCACAGATGCGAACAGAAGAGGCTACGTGGAGAATACATTCTCCACGCACGCTACCTTCTCCGGGAGCTGAACTTGCACGAGGTTTGTAAGACTAAAGCTGGAGCAAAGTGTTTCTCTCTCTCTCTCGCTCCCTCTCTCTCTGCACATTGTCCCCGTGTCCCGCTGCTGCCAGAACATCGTAGCAGCGAGAAGCATCCTTTGCAGATGAGCCTGCATGCTGCTATGCCTGCCGGTGCAGTTTGGATGTGAAATGCAGGGTGCACAGCAGCTCCGCGTTCTCCGGCACCTCGCTCCGGCTTCTAGCCGCCTAAGACGCACCTTCGCCGGCTAGGCGCTCTTAGCTCGCAAAGCGCGAGAAAGAAGCGGACGGCTCTCTGCGGTCCGGCACAGATGCGAACAGAAGAGGCTACGTGGAGAATACATTCTCCACGCACGCTACCTTCTCCGGGAGCTGAACTTGCACGAGGTTTGTAAGTCTAAAGCTGGAGCAAAGTGTTTCTCTCTCTCTCTCGCTCCCTCTCTCTCTGCACATTGTCCCCGTGTCCCGCTGCTGCCAGAACATCGTAGCAGCGAGAAACATCCTTTGCAGATGAGCCTGCATGCTGCTATGCCTGCCGGTGCAGTTTGGATGTGAAATGCAGGGTGCACAGCAGCTCCGCGTTCTCCGGCACCTCGCTCCGGCTTCTAGCCGCCTAAGACGCACCTTCGCCGGCTAGGCGCTCTTAGCTCGCAAAGCGCGAGAAAGAAGCGGACGGCTCTCTGCGGTCCGGCACAGATGCGAACAGAAGAGGCTACGTGGAGAATACATTCTCCACGCACGCTACCTTCTCCGGGAGCTGAACTTGCACGAGGTTTGTAAGTCTAAAGCTGGAGCAAAGTGTTTCTCTCTCTCTCTCGCTCCCTCTCTCTCTGCACATTGTCCCCGTGTCCCGCTGCTGCCAGAACATCGTAGCAGCGAGAAACATCCTTTGCAGATGAGCCTGCATGCTGCTATGCCTGCCGGTGCAGTTTGGATGTGAAATGCAGGGTGCACAGCAGCTCCGCGTTCTCCGGCACCTCGCTTCGGCTTCTAGCCGCCTAAGACGCACCTTCGCCGGCTAGGCGCTCTTAGCTCGCAAAGCGCGAGAAAGAAGCGGACGGCTCTCTGCGGTCCGGCACAGATGCGAACAGAAGAGGCTACGTGGAGAATACATTCTCCACGCACGCTACCTTCTCCGGGAGCTGAACTTGCACGAGGTTTGTAAGTCTAAAGCTGGAGCAAAGTGTTTCTCTCTCTCTCTCGCTCCCTCTCTCTCTGCACATTGTCCCCGTGTCCCGCTGCTGCCAGAACATCGTAGCAGCGAGAAACATCCTTTGCAGATGAGCCTGCATGCTGCTATGCCTGCCGGTGCAGTTTGGATGTGAAATGCAGGGTGCACAGCAGCTCCGCGTTCTCCTGCACCTCGCTCCGGCTTCTAGCCGCCTAAGACGCACCTTCGCCGGCTAGGCGCTCTTAGCTCGCAAAGCGCGAGAAAGAAGCGGACGGCTCTCTGCGGTCCGGCACAGATGCGAACAGAAGAGGCTACGTGGAGAATACATTCTCCACGCACGCTACCTTCTCCGGGAGCTGAACTTGCACGAGTTTTGTAAGACTAAAGCTGGAGCAAAGTGTTTCTCTCTCTCTCTCGCTCCCTCTCTCTCTGCACATTGTCCCCGTGTCCCCGTGCTGCCAGAACATCGTAGCAGCGAGAAACATCCTTTGCAGATGAGCCTGCATGCTGCTATGCCTGCTGGTGCAGTTTGGATGTGAAATGCAGGGTGCACAGCAGCTCCGCGTTCTCCGGCACCTCGCTCCGGCTTCTAGCCGCCTAAGACGCACCTTCGCCGGCTAGGCGCTCTTAGCTCGCAAAGCGCGAGAAAGAAGCGGACGGCTCTCTGCGGTCCGGCACAGATGCGAACAGAAGAGGCTACGTGGAGAATACATTCTCCACGCACGCTACCTTCTCCGGGAGCTGAACTTGCACGAGGTTTGTAAGTCTAAAGCTGGAGCAAAGTGTTTCTCTCTCTCTCTCGCTCCCTCTCTCTCTGCACATTGTCCCCGTGTCCCGCTGCTGCCAGAACATCGTAGCAGCGAGAAACATCCTTTGCAGATGAGCCTGCATGCTGCTATGCCTGCCGGTGCAGTTTGGATGTGAAATGCAGGGTGCACAGCAGCTCCGCGTTCTCCGGCACCTCGCTCCGGCTTCTAGCCGCCTAAGACGCACCTTCGCCGGCTAGGCGCTCTTAGCTCGCAAAGCGCGAGAAAGAAGCGGACGGCTCTCTGCGGTCCGGCACAGATGCGAACAGAAGAGGCTACGTGGAGAATACATTCTCCACGCACGCTACCTTCTCGGGAGCTGAACTTGCACGAGGTTTGTAAGACTAAAGCTGGAGCAAAGTGTTTCTCTCTCTCTCTCGCTCCCTCTCTCTCTGCACATTGTCCCCGTGTCCCCGCTGCTGCCAGAACATCGTAGCAGCGAGAAACATCCTTTGCAGGTGAGCCTGCATGCTGCTATGCCTGCCGGTGCAGTTTGGATGTGAAATGCAGGGTGCACAGCAGCTCCGCGTTCTCCGGCACCTCGCTCCGGCTTCTAGCCGCCTAAGACGCACCTTCGCCGGCTAGGCGCTCTTAGCTCGCAAAGCGCGAGAAAGAAGCGGACGGCTCTCTGCGGTCCGGCACAGATGCGAACAGAAGAGGCTACGTGAGAATACATTCTCCACGCACGCTACCTTCTCCGGGAGCTGCAGCTTCACGAGTTTTGTAAGACTAAAGCTGGGGCAAAGTGTTTCTCTCTCTCTCTCGCTCCCTCTCTCTCTGCACGTTGTCCCCGTGTCCCGCTGCTGCCAGAACATCGTAGCAGCGAGAAACATCCTTTGCAGATGAGCCTGCATGCTGCTATGCCTGCCGGTGCAGTTTGGATGTGAAATGCAGGGTGCACAGCAGCTCCGCGTTCTCCGGCACCTCGCTCCGGCTTCTAGCCGCCTAAGACTGCACCTTCGCCGGCTAGGCGCTCTTAGCTCGCAAAGCGCGAGAAAGAAGCGGACGGCTCTCTGCGATCCGGCACAGATGCGAACAGAAGAGGCTACGTGGAGAATACATTCTCCACGCACGCTACCTTCTCCGGGAGCTGAACTTGCACGAGGTTTGTAAGTCTAAAGCTGGAGCAAAGTGTTTCTCTCTCTCTCTCGCTCCCTCTCTCTCTGCACATTGTCCCCGTGTCCCGCTGCTGCCAGAACATCGTAGCAGCGAGAAACATCCTTTGCAGATGAGCCTGCATGCTGCTATGCCTGCCGGTGCAGTTTGGATGTGAAATGCAGGGTGCACAGCAGCTCCGCGTTCTCCGGCACCTCGCTCCGGCTTCTAGCCGCCTAAGACGCACCTTCGCCGGCTAGGCGCTCTTAGCTCGCAAAGCGCGAGAAAGAAGCGGACGGCTCTCTGCGGTCCGGCACAGATGCGAACAGAAGAGGCTACGTGGAGAATACATTCTCCACGCACGCTACCTTCTCCGGGAGCTGAACTTGCACGAGGTTTGTAAGACTAAAGCTGGAGCAAAGTGTTTCTCTCTCTCTCTCGCTCCCTCTCTCTCTGCACATTGTCCCCGTGTCCCCGTGCTGCCAGAACATCGTAGCAGCGAGAAACATCCTTTGCAGATGAGCCTGCATGCTGCTATGCCTGCCGGTGCAGTTTGGATGTGAAATGCAGGGTGCACAGCAGCTCCGCGTTCTCCGGCACCTCGCTCCGGCTTCTAGCCGCCTAAGACGCACCTTCGCCGGCTAGGCGCTCTTAGCTCGCAAAGCGCGAGAAAGAAGCGGACGGCTCTCTGCGGTCCGGCACAGATGCGAACAGAAGAGGCTACGTGGAGAATACATTCTCCACGCACGCTACCTTCTCCGGGAGCTGCAGCTTGCACGAGTTTTGTAAGTCTAAAGCTGGAGCAAAGTGTTTCTCTCTCTCTCTCGCTCCCTCTCTCTCTGCACATTGTCCCCGTGTCCCGCTGCTGCCAGAACATCGTAGCAGCGAGAAACATCCTTTGCAGATGAGCCTGCATGCTGCTATGCCTGCCGGTGCAGTTTGGATGTGAAATGCAGGGTGCACAGCAGCTCCGCGTTCTCCGGCACCTCGCTCCGGCTTCTAGCCGCCTAAGACGCACCTTCGCCGGCTAGGCGCTCTTAGCTCGCAAAGCGCGAGAAAGAAGCGGACGGCTCTCTGCGGTCCGGCACAGATGCGAACAGAAGAGGCTACGTGGAGAATACATTCTCCACGCACGCTACCTTCTCCGGGAGCTGAACTTGCACGAGTTTTGTAAGACTAAAGCTGGAGCAAAGTGTTTCTCTCTCTCTCTCGCTCCCTCTCTCTCTGCACATTGTCCCCGTGTCCCCGTGCTGCCAGAACATCGTAGCAGCGAGAAACATCCTTTGCAGATGAGCCTGCATGCTGCTATGCCTGCCGGTGCAGTTTGGATGTGAAATGCAGGGTGCACAGCAGCTCCGCGTTCTCCGGCACCTCGCTCCGGCTTCTAGCCGCCTAAGACGCACCTTCGCCGGCTAGGCGCTCTTAGCTCGCAAAGCGCCGAGAAAGAAGCGGACAGCTCTCTGCGGTCCGGCACAGATGCGAACAGAAGAGGCTACGTGAAGAATACATTCTCCACGCACGCTACCTTCTCCGGGAGCTGCAGCTTCACGAATTTTGTAAGACTAAAGCTGGGGCAAAGTGTTTCTCTCTCTCTCTCGCTCCCTCTCTCTCTGCACGTTGTCCCCGTGTCCCGCTGCTGCCAGAACATCGTAGCAGCGAGAAACATCCTTTGCAGATGAGCCTGCATGCTGCTATGCCTGCCGGTGCAGTTTGGATGTGAAATGCAGGGTGCACAGCAGCTCCGCGTTCTCCGGCACCTCGCTCCGGCTTCTAGCCGCCTAAGACGCACCTTCGCCGGCTAGGCGCTCTTAGCTCGCAAAGCGCGAGAAAGAAGCGGACGGCTCTCTGCGATCCGGCACAGATGCGAACAGAAGAGGCTACGTGGAGAATACATTCTCCACGCACGCTACCTTCTCCGGGAGCTGAACTTGCACGAGGTTTGTAAGTCTAAAGCTGGAGCAAAGTGTTTCTCTCTCTCTCTCGCTCCCTCTCTCTCTGCACATTGTCCCCGTTGTCCCGCTGCTGCCAGAACATCGTAGCAGCGAGAAACATCCTTTGCAGATGAGCCTGCATGCTGCTATGCCTGCCGGTGCAGCTTGGATGTGAAATGCAGGGTGCACAGCAGCTCCGCGTTCTCCGGCACCTCGCTTCGGCTTGTAGCCGCCTAGGACGAACCTTCGCCGGCTAGGCGCTCTTAGCTCGCAAAGCGCGAGAAAGAAGCGGACGGCTCTCTGCGGTCCGGCACAGATGCGAACAGAAGAGGCTACGTGGAGAATACATTCTCCACGCACGCTACCTTCTCCGGGAGCTGAACTTGCACGAGTTTTGTAAGACTAAAGCTGGAGCAAAGTGTTTCTCTCTCTCTCTCGCTCCCTCTCTCTCTGCACATTGTCCCCGTGTCCCGCTGCTGCCAGAACATCGTAGCAGCGAGAAACATCCTTTGCAGATGAGCTGCATGCTGCTATGCCTGCCGGTGCAGTTTGGATGTGAAATGCAGGGTGCACAGCAGCTCCGCGTTCTCCGGCACCTCGCTCCGGCTTCTAGCCGCCTAAGACGCACCTTCGCCGGCTAGGCGCTCTTAGCTCGCAAAGCGCAAGAAAGAAGCGGACGGCTCTCTGCGGTCCGGCACAGATGCGAACAGAAGAGGCTACGTGGAGAATACATTCTCCACGCACGCTACCTTCTCCGGGAGCTGCAGCTTCACGAGTTTTGTAAGACTAAAGCTGGGCAAAGTGTTTCTCTCTCTCTCTCGCTCCCTCTCTCTCTGCACATTGTCCCCGTGTCCCGCTGCTGCCCAGAACATCGTAGCAGCGAGAAACATCCTTTGCAGATGAGCCTGCATGCTGCTATGCCTGCGGTGCAGTTTGGATGTGAAATGCAGGGTGCACAGCAGCTCCGCGTTCTCCGGCACCTCGCTCCGGCTTCTAGCCGCCTAAGACGCACCTTCGCCGGCTAGGCGCTCTTAGCTCGCAAAGCGCGAGAAAGAAGCGGACGGCTCTCTGCGGTCCGGCACAGATGCGAACAGAAGAGGCTACGTGGAGAATACATTCTCCACGCACGCTACCTTCTCCGGGAGCTGAACTTGCACGAGGTTTATAAGTCTAAAGCTGGAGCAAAGTGTTTCTCTCTCTCTCTCGCTCCCTCTCTCTCTGCACATTGTCCCCGTGTCCCGCTGCTGCCAGAACATCGTAGCAGCGAGAAACATCCTTTGCAGATGAGCCTGCATGCTGCTATGCCTGCCGGTGCAGTTTGGATGTGAAATGCAGGGTGCACAGCAGCTCCGCGTTCTCCGGCACCTCGCTCCGGCTTCTAGCCGCCTAAGACGCACCTTCGCCGGCTAGGCGCTCTTAGCTCGCAAAGCGCGAGAAAGAAGCGGACGGCTCTCTGCGGTCCGGCACAGATGCGAACAGAAGAGGCTACGTGGAGAATACATTCTCCACGCACGCTACCTTCTCCGGGAGCTGAACTTGCACGAGGTTTGTAAGTCTAAAGCTGGAGCAAAGTGTTTCTCTCTCTCTCTCGCTCCCTCTCTCTCTGCACATTGTCCCCGTGTCCCGCTGCTGCCAGAACATCGTAGCAGCGAGAAACATCCTTTGCAGATGAGCCTGCATGCTGCTATGCCTGCCGGTGCAGTTTGGATGTGAAATGCAGGGTGCACAGCAGCTCCGCGTTCTCCAGCACCTCGCTCCGGCTTCTAGCCGCCTAAGACGCACCTTCGCCGGCTAGGCGCTCTTAGCTCGCAAAGCGCGAGAAAGAAGCGGACGGCTCTCTGCGGTCCGGCACAGATGCGAACAGAAGAGGCTACGTGGAGAATACATTCTCCACGCACGCTACCTTCTCCGGGAGCTGAACTTGCACGAGGTTTTTAAGTCTAAAGCTGGAGCAAAGTGTTTCTCTCTCTCTCTCGCTCCCTCTCTCTCTGCACATTGTCCCCGTGTCCCGCTGCTGCCAGAACATCGTAGCAGCGAGAAACTCCTTTGCAGATGAGCCTGCATGCTGCTATGCCTGCCGGTGCAGTTTGGATGTGAAATGCAGGGTGCACAGCAGCTCCGCGTTCTCCGGCACCTCGCTGCGGCTTCTAGCCGCCTAAGACGCACCTTCGCCGGCTAGGCGCTCTTAGCTCGCAAAGCGCGAGAAAGAAGCGGACGGCTCTCTGCGGTCCGCACAGATGCGAACAGAAGAGGCTACGTGGAGAATACATTCTCCACGCACGCTACCTTCTCCGGGAGCTGAACTTGCACGAGGTTTGTAAGTCTAAAGCTGGAGCAAAGTGTTTCTCTCTCTCTCTCGCTCTCCTCTCTCTCTGCACATTGTCCCCGTGTCCCGCTGCTGCCAGAACATCGTAGCAGCGAGAAACATCCTTTGCAGATGAGCCTGCATGCTGCTATGCCTGCCGGTGCAGTTTGGATGTGAAATGCAGGGTGCACAGCAGCTCCGCATTCTCCGGCACCTCGCTCCGGCTTCTAGCGGCCTAAGACGCACCTTCGCCGGCTAGGCGCTCTTAGCTCGCAAAGCGCGAGAAGAAGCGGACGGCTCTCTGCGGTCCGGCACAGATGCGAACAGAAGAGGCTACGTGGAGAATACATTCTCCACGCACGCTACCTCACCGGAGCTGAACTTGCACGAGGTTTGTAAGTCTAAAGCTGGAGCAAAGTGTTTCTCTCTCTCTCTCGCTCCCTCTCTCTCTGCACATTGTCCCCGTGTCCCGTGCTGCCAGAACATCGTAGCAGCGAGAAACATCCTTTGCAGATGAGCCTGCATGCTGCTATGCCTGCCGGTGCAGTTTGGATGTGAAATGCAGGGTGCACAGCAGCTCCGCGTTCTCCAGCACCTCGCTCCGGCTTCTAGCCGCCTAAGACGCACCTTCGCCGGCTAGGCGCTCTTAGCTCGCAAAGCGCGAGAAAGAAGCGGACGGCTCTCTGCGGTCCGGCACAGATGCGAACAGAAGAGGCTACGTGGAGAATACATTCTCCACGCACGCTACCTTCTCCGGGAGCTGAACTTGCACGAGTTTTGTAAGTCTAAAGCTGGAGCAAAGTGTTCTCTCTCTCTCTCGCTCCCTCTCTCTCTGCACATTGTCCCCGTGTCCCGCTGCTGCCAGAACTCGTAGCAGCGAGAAACATCCTTTGCAGATGAGCCTGCATGCTGCTATGCCTGCCGGTGCAGTTTGGATGTGAAATGCAGGGTGCACAGCAGCTCCGCGTTCTCCGGCACCTCGCTTCGGCTTCTAGCCGCCTAAGACGCACCTTCGCCGGCTAGGCGCTCTTAGCTCGCAAAGCGCGAGAAAGAAGCGGACGGCTCTCTGCGGTCCGGCACAGATGCGAACAGAAGAGGCTACGTGGAGAATACATTCTCCACGCACGCTACCTTCTCCGGGAGCTGAACTTGCACGAGGTTTGTAAGTCTAAAGCTGGAGCAAAGTGTTTCTCTCTCTCTCTCGCTCCCTCTCTCTCTGCACATTGTCCCCGTGTCCCGCTGCTGCCAGAACATCGTAGCAGCGAGAAACATCCTTTGCAGATGAGCCTGCATGCTGCTATGCCTGCCGGTGCAGTTTGGATGTGAAATGCAGGGTGCACAGCAGCTCCGCGTTCTCCAGCACCTCGCTCCGGCTTCTAGCCGCCTAAGACGCACCTTCGCCGGCTAGGCGCTCTTAGCTCGCAAAGCGCGAGAAAGAAGCGGACGGCTCTCTGCGGTCCGGCACAGATGCGAACAGAAGAGGCTACGTGGAGAATACATTCTCCACGCACGCTACCTTCTCCGGGAGCTGAGACTTGCACGAGGTTTGTAAGTCTAAAGCTGGAGCAAAGTGTTTCTCTCTCTCTCTCGCTCCCTCTCTCTCTGCACATTGTCCCCGTGTCCCGCTGCTGCCAGAACGATCGTAGCAGCGAGAAACATCCTTTGCAGATGAGCTGCATGCTGCTATGCCTGCCGTGCAGTTTGGATGTGAAATGCAGGGTGCACAGACAGCTCCGCGTTCTCCGGCACCTCGCTTCGGCTTCTAGCGCCTAGGATGAACCTTCGCCGGCTAGGCGCTCTTAGCTCGCAAAGCGCGAGAAAGAAGCGGACGGCTCTCTGCGGTCCGGCACAGATGCGAACAGAAGAGGCTACGTGGAGAATACATTCTCCACGCACGCTACCTTCTCCGGGGAGCTGAACTTGCACGAGTTTTGTAAGACTAAAGC
>JAWUZG010001031.1:0-41282 GCA_036785705.1 Acanthornis magna
GGCGCGGTGACGTCATCGGGGAGCCCGGTTTGCATCTTAATTCACTCCCAGTGCCTTCCCAGTTTGATCCCAGTATGTTCCAGTAAGGCTCAGTGGCTCCCAGTGCCTCCCAGTAAGGCCCAGTTTGCTCCCAGTAAGTCCCAGTGCCTCCCAGTTCATTCCCAGTGCCTCCCAGTTCGATACCAGTATGTCCCAGTAAGGCCCAGTTCGATCCCAGTTCACTCCCAGTAAGGCCCAGTGGGTTCCCAGTGCCTCCCAGTTCACTCCCAGTGCCTCCTAGTTCACTCCCAGTGCCTCCCAGTTCATTCCCAGTGCCTCCCAGTTCGATACCACTATGTCCCAGTAAGGCCCAGTTCGATCCCAGTTCACTCCCAGTAAGGCCCAGTGGGTTCCCAGTGCCTCCCAGTTCGCTCCCAGTAAGGCCCAGTGCCTCCCAGTTCACTCCCAGTGCCTCCCAGTTCATTCCCAGTGCCTCCCAGTTCGATTCCAGTATGTCCCAGTAAGGCCCAGTTCGATCCCAGTTCACTCCCAGTAAGGCCCAGTGGGTTCTCAGTAAGGCCCAGTGCCTCCCAGTTTGATCCCAGTATGTCCCAGTTCGGTCCCAGTGCTCCCAGTAAGTCCCAGTGACTTCCCAGTTGTCTCCCAGTTCGCTCCCAGTTCGATCCCAGTATGTCCCAGTAAGGCCCAGTTTGATCCCAGTGCCTCCCAGTGCCTCCCAGTTCACTCCCAGTGCCTCCCAGTAAGTCCCAGTGACTTCCCAATTGTCTCCCAGTAAGGCCCAGTGGGTTCCCAGTGCCTCCCAGTGTCCCCCAGTTTGATCCCAGTAAGTCCCCGCGCCGCAGCGCCCCCGAGCCGGTCACGTGATCCGCGTGGCAGTGCGTGTTGGCTGCGCCGTGACGTCAGCGCGTCACGCACGGCGCGGTGACGTCATCGGGGAGCCCGGTTCGCATCCTAATTCACTCCCAGTGCCTTCCCAGTTTGATCCCAGTATGTTCCAGTAAGGCTCAGTGGCTCCCAGTGCCTCCCAGTAAGGCCCAGTTTGCTCCCAGTAAGTCCCAGTGCCTCCCAGTTCACTCCCAGTGCCTCCCAGTTCGATACCAGTATGTCCCAGTTCGGTCCCAGTGCTCCCAGTAAGTCCCAGTGACTTCCCAGTTGTCTCCCAGTTCGCTCCCAGTTCGATCCCAGTATGTCCCAGTAAGGCCCAGTTTGATCCCAGTGCCTCCCAGTGCCTCCCAGTTCACTCCCAGTGCCTCCCAGTAAGTCCCAGTGACTTCCCAATTGTCTCCCAGTAGATCCCAGTGGGTTCCCAGTGCCTCCCAGTTCGCTCCCAGTAAGGCCCAGTGCCTCCCAGTTCACTCCCAGTGCCTCCTAGTTCACTCCCAGTGCCTCCCAGTTCACTCCCAGTGCCTCCTAGTTCACTCCCAGTGCCTCCCAGTTCATTCCCAGTGCCTCTCAGTTCGATACCAGTATGTCCCAGTAAGGCCCAGTTCGATCCCAATTCACTCCCAGTAAGGCCCAGTGGGTTCTCAGTAAGGCCCAGTGCCTCCCAGTTTGATCCCAGTATGTCCCAGTTCGGTCCCAGTGCTCCCAGTAAGTCCCAGTGACTTCCCAGTTGTCTCCCAGTTCGCTCCCAGTTCGATCCCAGTATGTCCCAGTAAGGCCCAGTTTGATCCCAGTGCCTCCCAGTTCACTCCCAGTAAATCCCAGTGCCTCCCAGTAAGTCCCAGTGACTTCCCAATTGTCTCCCAGTAGATCCCAGTGGGTTCCCAGTGCCTCCCAGTTCGCTCCCAGTAAGGCCCAGTGCCTCCCAGTTCACTCCCAGTGCCTCCTAGTTCACTCCCAGTGCCTCCCAGTTCATTCCCAGTGCCTCCCAGTTCATTCCCAGTGCCTCTCAGTTCGATACCAGTATGTCCCAGTAAGGCCCAGTTCGATCCCAGTTCACTCCCAGTAAGGCCCAGTGGGTTCCCAGTGCCTCCCAGTTCGCTCCCAGTAAGGCCCAGTGCCTCCCAGTTCACTCCCAGTGCCTCCTACTTCGCTCCCAGTGCCTCCCAGTTCATTCCCAGTGCCTCCCAGTTCGATCCCAGTATGTCCCAGTAAGGCCCAGTTTGATCCCAGTGCCTCCCAGTGCCTCCCAGTAGATCCCAGTGCCTCCCAGTAAGGCCCAGTTCGCTCCCAGTGCCTCCCAGTAAGTCCCAGTGGGTTCCCAGTGCCTCCCAGTGCTTCCCAGTTCGCTCCCAGTAAGGCCCAGTGCCTCCCAGTTTGATCCCAGTATGTCCCAGTTCGGTCCCAGTGCTCCCAGTAAGTCCCAGTGACTTCCCAGTTGTCTCCCAGTTCGCTCCCAGTTCGATCCCAGTATGTCCCAGTAAGGCCCAGTTTGATCCCAATGCCTCCCAGTGCCTCCCAGTTCACTCCCAGTGCCTCCCAGTAAGTCCCAGTGACTTCCCAATTGTCTCCCAGTAGATCCCAGTGGGTTCCCAGTGCCTCCCAGTTCGCTCCCAGTAAGGCCCAGTGCCTCCCAGTTCACTCCCAGTGCCTCCTACTTCGCTCCCAGTGCCTCCCAGTTCATTCCCAGTGCCTCCCAGTTCGATACCAGTATGTCCCAGTAAGGCCCAGTTCGATCCCAGTTCACTCCCAGTAAGGCCCAGTGGGTTCCCAGTGCCTCCCAGTTCGCTCCCAGTAAGGCCCAGTGCCTCCCAGTTCACTCCCAGTGCCTCCCAGTTCACTCCCAGTTCGCTCCCAGTGCCTCCCAGTCAGGCCCAGTTCGATCCCAGTGCTCTCCCAGTAAATCCCAGTGCCTCCCAGTAAGGCCCAGTTCACTCCCAGTGCCTCCCAGTGCTTCCCAGTTCGCTCCCAGTAAGTCCCAGTAAGGCCCAGTTCGATCCCAGTAAGGCCCAGCTGCCTCCCAGTATGTCCCAGTGGGTTCCAGTGGGCTCCCAGTGCTCCCCAGTTTGCTCCCAGTAAGGCCCAGTTCAATCCCAGTTCACTCCCAGTAAGGCCCAGATGGCTCCCAGTGCCTCCCAGTAGATCCCAGTGCCTCCCAGTTTGATCCCAGTAAGGCCCAGTGGGTTCCCAGTGCCTCCCAGTAGATCCCAGTGCCTCCCAGTTCAATCCCAGTGCCTCCCAGTTTGCTCCCAGTAAGGCCCAGTGGTTTTCCAGTGCTCCCCAGTTCACTCCCAGTGCCTCCCAGTAGCTTTGGGCGGGGCTTAACAGGGTGTGGCTCATTAGAGCGATCAGTGGGCGTGGCTTTGGGGCTGTGGGCGTGGCCTAAAGGTTCTTAAAGGGGCAGTACATTTAAAAATATGTTGTGGGCGTGGTTTGGGGAGATGTGGGCGTGGCTTAGAGGTTCTTAAAGGGACAGTACTCAAAAAAAACCTTTGTGGGCGTGGTTTAAAGAGCCTTAAAGAGACAGTACATTTTAAAAATACTTTGTGGGCGTGGCCTTGCGGATGTGGGCGTGGCTTAGAGGTTCTTAAAGGGACAGTACATTTTAAAAAATACTTTGTGGGCGTGGTTTGGGGAATGTGGGCGTGGCCTAAGGGTTCTTAAAGGCACAGGACTTTTTAAAATGATTGTGGGCGTGGCCTAAAGAGCCTTAAAGGGACAGTACTTCTCAAAAATGTTGGTGGGCGTGGCTTAAAGAGCCTTAAAGGGACAGCGCTTTTTTTTTTGCATGAGTGTGGGCGTGGCTTTGGGGATGTGGGCGTGGCCTAAGAGTTCTTAAAGGGACAGTACATTTAAAAAATACTTCGTGGGCGTGGTTTGGGGGAATGTGGGCGTGGCCTAAAGGTTCTTAAAGGGCCAGTACCGGCGTAGCGCAGGGTGAGGCCGAGCTCCCGCAGCAGCCGCAGGTCTCGGGGCACCGTTTCCAGCACGGGGTCGATGATGACGGCGTCGCCCGTGCCCGCGTCGGCCAAAATGTAGGTGTAGGTGCAGGACGAGGCCTCGAAGAGCTGCGGCCCAAAAAAAAAATCCCCGAAATTGTCCCAAAATCCCTTGAAATAGCCCCAAAATCCCTTGAAATAGCCCCAAAATCCCGCCCTGAAAACCCCTTGAAATGGCCCTGAAATCCCTTGAAATAGCCCCAAAATCCCAGCCCGAAAAACCCTTGAAATGGCCCCAAAACTGCCCCAAAATCCTGCAGTGATCCCCCAGAAAAAACTCCTTAAAATAACCCAAAAATCCCTAGAAATAGCACCAAAAATCCCACCCAAAAACCCCTTGAGATAGTCCCGAAATTGCCCCGAAATCCCTGGAAATAGCCCCAAAATCCCAGCCCGAAAAACCCCTGAAATAGCCTTGAAATCCCTGGAAATAACCCCAAAATCCCGCCCCGAAAACCCCTTGAAATAGTCCCGAAATTGCCCCAAAATCTCTTGAAATAGCCCCAAAATCCCAGCCCGATAAACCCTTGAAATGGCCCCGAAATTGCCCCAAAATCCTGCAGTGATCCCCAGAAAAAACTCCTTAAAATAGCCCCAAAATCCCTAGAAATAGCCCCAAAAATCCCACCCAAAAACCCCTTGAGATAGTCCCGAAATTGCCCCGAAATCCCTGGAAATAGCCCCAAAATCCCAGCCCGAAAAACCCCTGAAATAGCCTTGAAATCCCTGGAAATAACCCCAAAATCCCGCCCTGAAAAACCCTTGAAATGGCCCCGAAATTGCCCCAAAATCCCTTGAAATAGCCCCAAAATCCTGCCCTGAAAAACCCTTGAAATGGCCCTGAAATTGCCCCAAAATCCCTGGAAATAGCCCCAAAACTTGCGGTGATTCCTGCAAAAAACTCACCCAAAAAACCCTCAAAGCATCCCCAAAATCCTGCCCCAAAATCCCTGGAAATAACCCCAAAATCTCGTGGTGATCTTCCAGAAAAATCCCCTTAAAGTAGCCCCAAAATCCCTTAAAATAGCCCCAAAATCTGTGGTGTTTCCCACAAAAATCTCACCCCAAAACCCCTCAAAAATACCCTCAAAACATCCCAAAAATCCCACCACAAAACCCCTCAAAAGTATCCCCAAAATCCCACGGTTTCTCCCCAAAATTCTCTTTTCCCCAGGACCCCCAAAACCTCCCCAAATCCCCTCACGAAAACTCCCCCAAAAACTCACCCCAAAATCCCTCAAAATCCAAAAAATCCACCCCAAAATCCCTCAAAAATCCCTCAAAAATCCCCCAAAACTTTTTCAGACTCCCCCAAAATCTTATTTTCCTCAGGACCTCCCAAAATTTCCCCAAATCGCCTCACGAAAACTCTCCCAAAACCCCAAATCCCCCTCATGAAAACTCCCCCAAGCCCCTCAAAACCTCCCCCAAAACCCCAAAAACACCACAAAATCCCCAAAATCCACCTCAAAACCCCTCAAAAATCCAACAAAAAAACCCCAAAACCCTTTCAGACCCCCCCAAAATCTTATTTTCCTCACGACCCCCGAAATTTCCCCAAATCCCCCTCATGAAAACTCTCCCAAGACCCCAAATACCCAAATTCCCCTCATGAAAACTCCCCCAAAACCCCAAAAACCCACCCCAAATTCCCTCATAATCCCCCCAAATCCCTCAAAACTCTCCAAAAATCAATCAAAACTCTCCCCAAACCCCTGAAAATCCCTCAAAAATCCCTCAAAAATTTCCCCAAAACCCTTTCAGAACTCCTCAAAATCCTATTTTCCTCACGACCCCCGAAATTTCCCCAAATTCCCCTCACGAAAACTCCCCCAAAACCCCTCAAACCCCCCAAAACCCACCCCAAATCCCCCCAAAACCCCTGAAAAATCTCTCAAAATTCCTCAAAACCCCTGAAAATCCCTCAAAAAATCCCCAAAAACCCTTTCAGACCCCCCCCAAATCTTATTTTCCTCACGACCCCCGAAATTTCCCCAAATTGTCCTCACGAAAACTCTCCCAAGACCCCAAAAATCCCTAAAAACCCACCCCAACTCCCCCCAAAACCCCTGAAAATCTCTCAAAATCACCCCAAAACCCCTGAAAATCCCTCAAAAATCCCTCAAAAAATCCCCAAAAACCCTTTCAGACCCCCCCAAAATCTTATTTTCCTCAGGACCCCCGAAAATTTCCCCAAATTCCCCTCATGAAAACTCCCCCAAACCCCTCAAAACCTCCCCCAAAAAGCCCAAAAACACCACAAAATCCCAAAAATCCACCAATAATTCCCTCAAAAATCCCACAAAAAATCGCCCAAAACTCTTTCAGACCCCCTCAAAATTTTATTTTCCTCACGACCCCCGAAATTTCCCCAAATTCCCCTCATGAAAACTCTCCCAAGACCCCAAAAATCCCTAAAAACCCACCCCAAATCCCCTCAAAACCCCCCCAAAACCCCTCAAAATCCCAAAAACCAACCCCAAAATCCCCCAAATCCCCCCAAAACTCCTCCAAAACCCCTCAAAATCTTATTTTCCTAAGGACCCCCCAAAATTTCCACAAATCGCCTCACGAAAACGCCCCTAAAACCCCTCAAACCCCCCAAAACCCACCCCAAATCCCCTCAAAACTCCCCCAAAACCCCTCAAAATCCCTCAAAACCCCTGAAAATCCCTCAAAAAATCCCCAAAAACCCTTTCAGACCCCCCCAAAACCTTATTTTCCTCAGGACCCCCGAAAATTTCCCCAAATTCCCCTCATGAAAACTCCCCCAAAACCCCTCAAATCCCCCAAAACCCCTGAAAAATCTCTCAAAATTCCTCAAAACCCCTGAAAATCCCTCAAAAAATCCCCCAAAACCCTTTCAGAACCCCCCAAATTTTATTTTCCTCACGACCCCCGAAATTTCCCCAAATTCCCCTCACGAATGCCCCAAATCCTCCCCCCCCCCACACACTAACCTTTGACCCCAAAGGCTTTCCCGCCCCTTCCTCCTAATTAAAACCCCAAATTGGGGTCGCCGCCCCCCCCAGCCCCCCCAGCTCCTCACCTGGCGCAGCAGCAGCTGTCGCCCCGCCCCCACCGCTGTCGCGACTCCGCGCACTATCGCGACAGAGACGGCGGGGAGGCGGCGGAGCAACATGGCGGCGGTGGGCCCCACAAGGAGGTGCGCGGCCGCTTTAAGAGGCGGCGAGAGGGGGCGGGGCTTAGAGCCTTAAAAGGGCGTGGCGAGTTTAAAAGGGCAATGGTGAGGAGCGGGGATATTTAAAGCGGCGATGCGCCTTCAAAGGGAAATGTGGGGAGGGTGGGGCCCGCGATTTAAAAGGGGCGTTCGTGGTGTGGGGTCCGCCTTAAAGGGGCAACGCCTTTAGAAGAACGCTATTTATTGACATATTTTAATTTTTAAAAAACGTTTAAATGTTTTTAAATGATAAAATCCGATTTTGGATTTTTTTTTTAATGTATTAAAATCTTCTGTCATTTTAAAATTAGTTGCAGATATAAAATATAAATTTTTTAAAGTATCGTAGAGACGCCTAATGTATATTTTTTAATTACAGATTTATAATATATATATTTAAATTAGTTGCAAATATAAAATATAATTTAAAAAATATTGTTATAGATACTTAATGTATATTTTTGAGATATATTTTTAAGAACTGCAATCTTTTTAAACTACGGATTTATAATATAAATATATTTTAAAAATTAATTACAGGTATTCTTGAAATTAGCAATAAATACATAAATATATCTTTAAAACACAGTAATAAATCTGAATTAATATTTTATTATTAGTATTCATTATGATAATTACTACAGCAACATTATTATATTGTAACAATTTATTACTATTACAATTAATTATTGCAAATATTAATTACAATTACCACTCATTAGCATTTAAAAATCAGCACTCATCACCCGTTAATTACTAATTAACTAATTAATTGCAGGCCTGCCCCTCCCCCCCCCCAACAGAAGCCACGCCCACTTTAATTATTCATCCAAAACCTCGTTTTATTTTCTACTCAAATTTATTTAAACTCGGGGGGAAACGGTGGGGGGGATGACGTCACGGTGACGATGACGTCATGGTGACGTCAGCGATGACGTCACGCGCGGGGCACGACGGCGAAGGGCGCGGCCGGCAGGGGGCGCTGCCTCTCCCCGCAGAGCAGCAGCCAATGGGGGCGCACGAAGGTCAGCGAGGGGCGGAGCTCCAGCGCCTGGGGGCGGGGCTTAGCGTTAAAGGGGGCGGGGACAATTAACGGAGAGGCCACGCCCACCAGGAATAGGCCACACCCATTCCCGAATAGGCCACGCCTCCTCGAACAAGCCACACCCACCTGAACAACTATCGCCTCCTCGGATAGGCCACGCCCACCCTGAATAGACCACACCTCCCCGAACAGGCCACGCCCACCATGGATAGGCCACACCCCTGCACATAGGCCACGCCCACCCTGAATAGACCACACCTCCCCGAACAGGCCACGCCCACCATGAATAGACCACACCTCCTCGGATAGGCCACGCCCACCCTGAATAGACCACACCTCCCTGAACAGGCCACGCCCGCCCCAATAGGCCAGGCCCTGAAGAGGCCACGCCCACCCAAATAGGTCACGCCCATCCGAACAGGCCACACCCACCCCGAACACCTCCCGCCTCCTCGGATAGGCCACGCCCACCTTGAATAGGCCACGCCCACCAGAGAGGCCCACGCCTCCTCAAATAGGCCACGCCCACCCCCAATAGGCCACACCCCCCTCCAAATAACCCACACATTGAAGAGGCCACGCCCACCCTCGATCAGGCCACACCTCCTCGAGTAGGCCACACCTCCTCAAAGAGGCCACGCCCACCCAAAATTGGCCACGCCTCCTCAAATAGGCCACACATTGAATAGGCCACGCCCACCCTGAATAGGCCATGGGAATAGGCCACGCCCACCCAGGAAGAGACCACACTTCCTTGAACAGGCCACGCCCACCCCAATAGGCCACGCCCACCGATCAGGCCACACCCACCTGACTAGGCCACACCCACTCCCAACTATACCTCACCACCTCAAATAGGCCACACCCATCCTAAACAGACCACGCCCATTCCGAATAGGCCACGCCCACCACCGCGCAGGCCACCCAGAACAGGCCACGCCCACCCATGAACAGACCACGCCCACCCCAGAATAGGCCACACCTCCTCAAATAGGCCACGCCCACCCCAAATATTCGACACATCGAATAGGCCACGCCCACCCGGTTAAGCCACACCCAGAATAGGCCACGCCCACCCGGTTAAGCCACACCCTGAATAGGCCACGCCCACCCGGCGAGGCCACGCCCACCTCCTCGAAGGCAGGGTCCCAGTCCTGCGCGGTCACCACGTGAGTCACCGAGTCGTCCATGTAGGGAGCCAGGGTCCTGCACCAGTACGAACCAGTTTGGACCAGTATGGATCAGTTTGGACCAGTTTGGACCAGTTCGAACCAGTATGGGAACATGGACCAGTATGGAGCAGTTTGGGCCCCCAGTCCCTCCCAGTGCTCCCAGTCTAACCAGTCTAAGGTCCCAGACCATCCCAGTCCCTCCCAGTTCATTCCCAGTTCCTCCCAGGCCCTCCCAGTCCAATCCCAGTCCATCTCAGTTCATTCCCAGTCCATCCCAGTTCCTCCCAGTCCATTCCCAGTCTATCCCAATCCCTTCCCAGTCCATTCCCAGTCCCTCCCAATTTATCCCAGTCCATCCCATTCCCTCCCAGTTCATCCCAGGTCATTCCTAATTCTCTCCCAGTCCATTCTGAGTTCATTCCCAGTTCTCTCCCAGTTTATCCCAGTCCATCCCAGTCTCTCCCAGTCCATTCCCAGTCCCTTCCCAGTCCCTCCCAGTCCATTCCCAGTCCACCCCAGTCCATCCCAACCCTCTCTCACTCCCTCCCAGTCCATCCCAGTCCGTCCCAGTACAAACCAGTCCCATTTTTAACCCTAAAATCCCCATTTTCCACCCAAAAACCGCTGCGTTTTTTCCTCCCAGTCCATCCCAGTCCCTCCCAGTCCCTCCCAGTCCATCCCAGTCTGACCCCCCGAAGGCCACGGCGAATCTCCGCAGTCTCCGCTCCTCCCCGGCCGCGAATTCGCCGTGAAAAAAGAAAGTTTTGTCTTGGAAAAAATCTGAAAAAAATGGGGAAAAAAATGGGTGGGGGAGGGGCGAGAAAGGGGCGGGGCCTAGGGGAAAGGGGCGGGGCCTGGGAGGGAAAAAAATCCCAAATTTTTTGGGTGATTTGGGTCATTTTTGGGAGGATTTGGGGCTTCGGGGGAGGCGGAAATCCCAAATTTTGAGGGAATTTTGGGGAGAAATGGCAAATTTTGGGGAAAAATCGCAGATTTTTGGGAGAAAATCCCTAATTTTTTGAGAGAAATCCTAAATTTTGGGAGAGAAATTGCAAATTTTTGGGAGAAATCCCAAGTTTTGGGGAAAAATACGGGATTTTTGGAAGAAAAATCTCAAATTTTGGGGAGAAATCCCTAATTTTTGGGGAGAAATTCCAAATTTTGGGGAGAAAATCCCAAATTTTGGGGAGGTTTGGGGAAGTCTGGGGAGAAAATCCAAAATTTTGGGGAAATGTTGGGAGGAAACCTCAAATTTTTGGGAGAAACTTTAAATTTTGGGAGGAAATTTTAAATTCTGGGGAAATATTAGGAAGAAATGCCAAATTTTGGGGAAGTTCAGAGAAATCTTGGGGGAAAATTTTAGGTTTTGAGGAAAAGTTTTAAATTTTGGGGAAATCCTGGGAGAAAATCCCAAATTTTTGGGAGAAAATCCCAAATTTTGGGTAAATCTTGGGAGGAAATCTTGAATTTTTGGGGCATTTCTAGAAGGGGGAAGGGGCGTGGCCAAGGGGAAGGGGCGTGGCCAAGGGAAGGGGGCGTGGCCAGGGAGGGAGTATGACCTCTGGACTACAAAGGGGCGTGGCCTGGGGAGAGAAAGGGGCGTGGCCTAAGTGGGAATGGGGCCTGAGGAAGGGGCGTGGCCTGCAGACAACAAAGGGGCGTGGCCTGAGGACAAAAAAAGGGGTGGGGCCAGAGGAATTGGCAGAGCCTGTGGAGGAGAAAAGGGGCGTGGCCAAGGGAAAGGGGTGTGGTCTGGAGGGGGTGGGGCCTGTGGACAATAAAGGGGCGTGGCCAGGAGGGGCGTGGACACAATAGGGGCGTGGCCAAGGGAAGGGGCGTGACTAGGAGGGGGCGTGGCCTCGCTAGGGTGTGGCCAAGGGAAGGGGTGTGGCCAGGAGGGGGCGGGGCACACACCAGGCAGAGGGGGGATGGGCAGCCCCTCCCCCTCCTCATCTTCGCTGTTCTCCTCAGTGGAGCCTCCGTAGGGGTCGGAGCTGGGGAGAGACCAGTATGGACCAGTTTGGACCAGTATGGACCAGTATGGACCACTATCGACCAGTATGAATCAGTATAAACCAGTATGAACCAGTATAACCCAATATGGACCAGTATGGACCAGTACAGACCAGTATAAACCACTATGACCTCCCAGTATAAACCAGTATGAACCAGTATAAACCAGTATAACCCAGTATGGGCCAGTATGGACCAATACAGACCAGTATAAACCACTATGACCTCCCAGTATAAACCAGTATGGCCGCCCAGTACATCCCAGTATAACCCAATGTGAACTCCCAGTACATCCCAGTATAACCCAGTTTGAGCTCCCAGTATAACCCTTTATAGGCTCCCAGTACATCCCAGTATAACCCACTATGAACTCCCAGTATAACCCACTATGAACTCCCAGTATAACCCATTATAGGCTCCCAGTACACCCCAGTATAGCCCAGTATGAGCTCCCAGTACATCCCAATATAACCCACTATGAATTCCCAGTATAACTCATTTTAAACTCCCAGTATAGCCCAGTATGAGCTCCCAGTATAAACCAGTATAACCCAATATGAACTCCCAGTACATCCCAGTATAAGCCTGTACAAACTCCCAGTATAATCCCGTTTGAGCTCCCAGTATAACCCAGTATGGCCTCCCAGTACATCCCAGTATGACCCACTATGAACTCCCAGTATAACCCAGTATGAGCTCCCAGTATGACCCAGTTTGAGCTCCAGTACATCCCAGTATAGGCCAGTATGAGCTCCCAGTATAACCCAGTTTGAGCTCCCAGTACATCCCAGTATAACCCACTATGAACTCCCAGTACAACCCAGTATAATCTACCAGGATAACCCAGTTTGAGCTGCCAGTATATCCCAGTATAACCCAGTTTGAGCTGCCAGTATAATCTCCCAGTATAACCCAGTATAACCTCCCAGTACAACCCAGCATGGCCCCGCCCCCTTTCCCCAACTCACGCCGATTGGCCGTCGCTGTCACCTGACTCGGGGGGCGTGGCCAGCGCCGCAGGGGGCGGAGTCACCGGCGAGTCAATCTCCGCAGGCTCCGCCCCTTCTTCCATATTAGGCGAAGGGGGCGGGGCATCCTCAGGCTCCTCCCCCTCACTGCCGGAGGAGGCGGAGCCATCCAGGAGGTACCTGAGGGGGGAGGGGCCAAGGTGAGGAAGCCACGCCCCCACAGAGGGCGGGGCCTCTTGCAGCTCCACCCGGAGTGGGCGTGGCCTAAATGGGTGTGGCCATAAAGGGGTGTGGCCAATCTGGGTGTGTCCCCAGGGGGGTGTGGCTTATCTGGACAGGTAACCAATGGGTGTGTCTCAATGGGGGCATGGCCTATCTGGGTGTGTCAAATGTGGGCGTGGCCTATCTAGGCATGTCCCCTCAGGTGGGCGTGGCCTATCTCTATGTCTCCCCAGGTGGGCGTGGCCAATGGCTATGTTTCCCCAGGTGGGCGTGGCCTATATCTTTGTGTCCCCAGGTGGGCGTGGCCAATTCGGGTGTGGCTGTGGCCAATCTGGACATGTTCCCAAATGGGCGTGGCCTATCTCTACGTGCCCCCAAGTGGGCGTGGCCATTGTAGATGTGCCCCCAGGTGGGCGTGGCCTACCTAGGCATGTCCTGGGGTGGGCGTGGCCAATCTTTTATGCATCCCCAGGTGGGTGTAGCCTATCTGGGTGTGTCCCCCGGTGGGCGTGGCCTATTTCTGTGCATCCCCAGGTGGGCGTGGCCAATTTAGATCTGGCTGTGGCCAATGAGGACATGCCCCCAAGTGGGCGTGGCCTATCTCTACACATCCCTGAGTGGGCGTGGCTTATTTCTGTGTGTCCCCAAGTGGGCGTGGCCAATGTCCTCACACCCCTGGGTGGGCGTGGCTTATCTCTGTGCATCCCCGGGTGGGCGTGGCCAATGTCTACACATCCCGGGTGGGCGTGGCTTATCTCCCTCTGTCCCCAGGTGGGCGTGGCTTATCTCTGCGTATCCCTAAGTGGGCGTGGCCTATCTCTACACATCCCCGGGTGGGCGTGGCTTATCTCTGCGTGTCCCCAGGTGGGCGTGGCCTATCTCTACACATCCCCAGGTGGGCGTGGCTTATCTCTGCGCGTCCCCAGGTGGGCGTGGCTTATCTTTGTGTGTCCCTAAGTGGGCGTGGCCAATGCCTACACATCCCTGGATGGGCGTGGCTTATCTCCCTCTGTCCCCAGGTGGGCGTGGCTTATCTCTGCGTGTCCCTAAGTGGGCGTGGCCAATGTCTACACATCCCCAGGTGGGCGTGGCTTATCTCCGTGTGCCCCCAAGTGGGCGTGGCCTATCTCTACACCTCCCCAGGTGGGCGTGGCTTATCTCTGTGTGTCCCCAAGTGGGCGTGACCAATATCTACACATCCCCAGGTGGGCGTGGCTTATTTCTGTGCATCCCCAGGTGGGTGTGGCCTATCTCTACACATCCCCGGGTGGGCGTGGCTTATCTCTACACATCCCCGGGTGGGCGTGGCTTATTTTGGTGTATCCCCAGGTGGGTGTGGCTTATCTGGGCGTGTCCCCGGAAGTGGGCGTGGCTTACGGGCCGCAGGGAAGTCTCCGCCCCTTCCTCTGACATTCCCAGATCCATTCGGGGCCCACCAGGACCCCCCCGAGCTGCCGAGCCTGCGCCGCCTTGGGGGTGCGGGAAAACGCACACCTGGAATGCAAAAAATCCCAAAAAATGGGCGTGGTCAGCTCCCGGTATGGCCAACCAGTACAAACCAGTATAAACCAGTATAACCCAGTATGGCCTCTCAGTATAAGTAAGTATAATATCCAAGTATGGCCTTAGGGCTCTGGGAAAATGCACACCTGGAATGCAAAAAATCCCAAAAAATGGGCGTGGTCAGCTCCCGGTATGGCCAACCAGTATAAACCAGTATAAACCAGTATAACCCAGTATGGCCTCCCAGTATAAGCAAGCGTAAGCTCCCAGTATGGCCCTGGGGGTCCAGGAAAATGCATACCTGGAACCCAAAAAATCCCAAAAAATGGGCGTGGTCAGCTCCCGGTATGGCCAACCAGTACAAACCAGTATAAACCAGTATAACCCAGTATGGCCTCCCAATACAAGTAAGTATAATCTCCCAGTATGGCTTTAGGGCTCTGGGAAAACGCACACCTGGAATGCAAAAAATCCCAAAAAATGGGCGTGGTCAGCTCCCGGTATGGCCAACCAGTACAAACCAGTATAAACCAGTATAACCCAGTATGGCCTCTCAGTATAAGTAAGTATAATATCCAAGTATGGCTTTAGGGCTCTGGGAAAACGCACACCTGGAATGCAAAAAATCCCAAAAAATGGGCGTGGTCAGCTCCCGGTATGGCCAACCAGTATAAACCAGTATAAACCAGTATAACCCAGTATGGCCTCCCAGTATAAGCAAGCGTAAGCTCCCAGTATGGCCTTGGGGGTCCGGGAAAATGCACACCTGGAACCCAAAAAATCAAAAAAAATGGGCGTGGTCAGCTCCCAGTCCAGCCCAGTATAACCCAGTCTGACCTCCCAGTATGTCCTACCAGTATAAACCAGTATAGCCTAGTATGGCCTTAGGGATCCAAGGGAACGCGTACATGGAACGGCAAAAAAACCTAAAAAAATCCCCCAAAAAATCCCCAAAAATGGGCGTGGTCAGCTCCCAGTACATCCCAGTATAACCCAGTATAACATCCCAGTTTGAGCTCCCAGTATAATCCAGTATAACCCAGTATAATCTTCCAGTATGGCCTTAGGGGTCTGGGAAAACGCACACCTGGAATGCAAAAAAATCCCAAAAAATGGGCGTGGTCAGCTCCCGGTATGGCCAACCAGTACAAACCAGTATAAACCAGTATAACCCAGTATGGCCTCCCAATACAAGTAAGTATAATCTCCCAGTATGGCTTTAGGGCTCTGGGAAAACGCACACCTGGAATGCAAAAAATCCCAAAAAATGGGCGTGGTCAGCTCCCGGTATGGCCAACCAGTATAAACCAGTATAAACCAGTATAACCCAGTATGGCCTCTCAGTATAAGTAAGTATAATATCCAAGTATGGCCTTAGGGCTCTGGGAAAATGCACACCTGGAATGCCAAAAAATCCCAAAAAATGGGCGTGGTCAGCTCCCGGTATGGCCAACCAGTATAAACCAGTATAAACCAGTATAACTTCCCAATATAATACAATATAATCCAATATAGGCTTGGCGGTGTGGGGGAACACACACCTGGAATGGCTAAAAAACCTAAAAAAAATCCCAAAAAATCCCCAAAAATCCCCAAAATGGGTGTGGTCAGCTCCCAGTACATCCCAGTATAACCCAGTATAACATCCCAGTATGAGTTCCCAGTATAACCCAGAATAATCTCCCAGTACATCCCAGTATGGCCTCCCAGTATGGCTTTAGGGCTCTGGGAAAACGCACACCTGGAACCCAAAAAATCCCAAAAAATGGGCGTGGTCAGCTCCCGGTATGGCCAACCAGTATAAACCAGTATAACCCAGTATAACTTCCCAATATAATACAATATAATCCAATATGGGCTTGGCGGTGTGGGGGAACACACACCTGGAATGGCTAAAAAACCTAAAAAAAATCCCAAAAAATTCCCAAAAATCCCCAAAATGGGCGTGGTCAGCTCCCAGTACATCCCAGTATAACCCAGTATAACGTGCCAGTTTGAGCTCCCAGTATAACCCAGAATAATCTCCCAGTACATCCCAGTATGGCCTCCCAGTATGGCTTTAGGGCTCTGGGAAAACGCACACCTGGAACCCAAAAAATCCCAAAAAATGGGCGTGGTCATCTCCCAGAATGGGCAACCAGTATAAACCAGTATAACCCAGTATGGCCTCCCAGTATAAGCAAGCGTAAGCTCCCAGTATGGCCTTGGGGGTCCGGGAAAATGCACACCTGGAACCCAAAAAATAAAAAAAAATGGGCGTGGTCAGCTCCCAGTACAGCCCAGTATAACCCAGTTTGACCTCCCAGTATGTCCTACCAGTATAAACCAGTATAGCCCAGTATGGCCTTAGGGATCCAAGGGAACGCGTACATGGAACGGCAAAAAAACCTAAAAAAATCCCCCAAAAAATCCCCAAAAATGGGCGTGGTCAGCTCCCAGTACATCCCAGTATAACCCAGTATAACATCCCAGTTTGAGCTCCCAGTATAATCCAGTATAACCCAGTATAATCTTCCAGTATGGCCTTTGGGGTCTGGGAAAACGCACACCTGGAATGCAAAAAATCCCAAAAAATGGGCGTGGTCAGCTCCCAGAATGGGCAACCAGTACAAACCAGTATAAACCAGTATAACCCAGTATGGCCTCTCAGTATAAGTAAGTATAATATCCAAGTATGGCCTTAGGGCTCTGGGAAAACGCACACCTGGAATGCCAAAAAATCCCAAAAAATGGGCGTGGTCAGCTCCCAGTACAGCCCAGTATAACCCAGTCTGACCTCCCAGTATGTCCTACCAGTATAAACCAGTATAGCCTAGTATGGCCTTAGGGATCCAAGGGAACGCGTACATGGAACGGCAAAAAAACCTAAAAAAATCCCCCAAAAAATCCCCAAAAATGGGCGTGGTCAGCTCCCAGTACATCCCAGTATAACCCAGTATAACGTGCCAGTTTGAGCTCCCAGTATAACCCAGAATAATCTCCCAGTACATCCCACTATGGCCTCCCAGTATGGCTTTAGGGCTCTGGGAAAACGCACACCTGGAACCCAAAAAATCCCCAAAAATGGGCGTGGTCAGCTCCCAGTATGGCCAACCAGTATAAACCAGTATGGCTTCCCACTACAAACCAGTCCAAACCAGTCCAAACCAGTTACCTACACCAGGTGGGTGCAGTCGGGGCCCCACAGGGGGCGGTACTGAGCCCCCATGGCCACGGTGAGCTCCCAGTACAAACCAGTACAACCTCCCAGTATAAACTATTGCAAACAATTCCAAACTAGTCCAAACCAGTATAAACCAGTCCAAACCAGTATAAACCAGTTACCTACACCAGGTGGGTGCAGTCGGGGCCCCACAGGGGGCGGTACTGAGCCCCCATGGCCACGGTGAGCTCCCAGTACAACCTCCCAGTATAAACCATTCCAAACCATTCCAAACCAGTATAAACCAGTCCAAACCAGTATAAACCAGTATAAACCAGTATAAACCAGTTACCTACACCAGGTGGGTGCAGTCGGGGCCCCACAGGGGGCGGTACTGAGCCCCCATGGCCACGGTGAGCTCCCAATACAAACCAGTACAACCTCCCAGTATAAACCATTCCAAACCATTCCAAACCAGTATAAACCAGTACAAACCAGTACAAACCAGTCCAAACCAGTTACCTACACCAGGTGGGTGCAGTCGGGGCCCCACAGGGGGCGGTACTGAGCCCCCATGGCCACGGTGAGCTCCCAGTACAACCTCCCAGTATAAACCAATATAAACCATTCCAAACCAGTATAAACCAGTCCAAACCAGTATAAACCAGTATAAACCAGTACAACCTCCCATTCTAAACCACTCCAAACTATTCCAAACCATTCCAAACCAATCCACCCAAGTCCACACCATTCCAAACCAGTCCAAACCAGTATAAATCCCTCTAAATCAGTCCAAACCAGTCCAAACCAGTATAAACCAGTACAAACCACTACAAACCAGTATAAACCAGTTACCTACACCAGGTGGGTGCAGTCGGGGCCCCACAGGGGGCGGTACTGAGCCCCCATGGCCACGGTGAGCTCCCAGTACAACCTCCCAGTATAAACCAATATAAACCATTCCAAACCAGTATAAACCAGTCCAAACCAGTACAAACCAGTCCAAACCAGTTACCTACACCAGGTGGGTGCAGTCGGGGCCCCACAGGGGGCGGTACTGAGCCCCCATGGCCACGGTGAGCTCCCAGTACAACCTCCCAGTATAAACCATTCCAAACCAGCATAAACCATTCCAAACCAGTATAAACCAGTCCAAACCAGTATAAACCAGTTACCTACACCAGGTGGGTGCAGTCGGGGCCCCACAGGGGGCGGTACTGAGCCCCCATGGCCACGGTGAGCTCCCAGTACAACCTCCCAGTATAAACCAATATAAACCATTCCAAACCAGTATAAACCAGTCCAAACCAGTACAAACCAGTCCAAACCAGTTACCTACACCAGGTGGGTGCAGTCGGGGCCCCACAGGGGGCGGTACTGAGCCCCCATGGCCACGGTGAGCTCCCAGTACAACCTCCCAGTATAAACCATTCCAAACCAGTCCAAACCATTCCAAACCAGTATAAACCAGTATAAACCAGTATAAACCAGTTACCTACACCAGGTGGGTGCAGTCGGGGCCCCACAGGGGGCGGTACTGAGCCCCCATGGCCACGGTGAGCTCCCAGTACAACCTCCCAGTATAAACCAATATAAACCATTCCAAACCAGTATAAACCAGTCCAAACCAGTACAAACCAGTCCAAACCAGTTACCTACACCAGGTGGGTGCAGTCGGGGCCCCACAGGGGGCGGTACTGAGCCCCCATGGCCACGGTGAGCTCCCAGTACAACCTCCCAGTATAAACCAATATAAACCATTCCAAACCAGTATAAACCAGTCCAAACCAGTACAAACCAGTCCAAACCAGTTACCTACACCAGGTGGGTGCAGTCGGGGCCCCACAGGGGGCGGTACTGAGCCCCCATGGCCACGGTGAGCTCCCAGTACAACCTCCCAGTATAAACCATTCCAAACCAGTCCAAACCATTCCAAACCAGTATAAACCAGTATAAACCAGTATAAACCAGTTACCTACACCAGGTGGGTGCAGTCGGGGCCCCACAGGGGGCGGTACTGAGCCCCCATGGCCACGGTGAGCTCCCAGTACAACCTCCCAGTATAAACCAATATAAACCATTCCAAACCAGTATAAACCAGTCCAAACCAGTACAAACCAGTCCAAACCAGTTACCTACACCAGGTGGGTGCAGTCGGGGCCCCACAGGGGGCGGTACTGAGCCCCCATGGCCACGGTGAGCTCCCAGTACAACCTCCCAGTATAAACCATTCCAAACCAGTCCAAACCATTCCAAACCAGTATAAACCAGTATAAACCAGTATAAACCAGTTACCTACACCAGGTGGGTGCAGTCGGGGCCCCACAGGGGGCGGTACTGAGCCCCCATGGCCACGGTGAGCTCCCAGTACAACCTCCCAGTATAAACCAATATAAACCATTCCAAACCAGTATAAACCAGTCCAAACCAGTACAAACCAGTCCAAACCAGTTACCTACACCAGGTGGGTGCAGTCGGGGCCCCACAGGGGGCGGTACTGAGCCCCCATGGCCACGGCCGCCGCTCGGAGCTGCGAGCGCAGAGGATTTTGGAATCCGCTCAGCGCCAGGACCACGCCCGCCAAATTTTGGGATTTTTTTGGGGAATTTTTGGGATTTTTGGGATTTTGGGAATTTTGGGAATTTTGGGATTTCGGGGAGGGATTTTGGGAGGAATTCGGGGTGGAATTTCCGGGATTTTTGGTGAATTTTCCGGAATTCGGGGTGGAATTTTTGGGATTTGGAGTGGAATTTTGGGAGGAATTTTTGGCCGAATTTTGGGAGGAATTTTTGGAGGAATTCCCAAAATTTAGGAGCGAATTCGAGGAGGAATTTTTGGGATTCTTGGCCGAATTCGGGGAGGAATTCTTGGAATTCGGGGAGGAACTCTTGGCCGAATTCCCGAAATTGGGGGAGGAATTTTTCGCGGAATTTTTGGCCAAATTCGGGGAGGAATTCCCGAAATTCAGGTCGGAACTTTCGGAATTCGGGTCAAAATTTTTGGATTTAAGGTCGGAATTTTTGGAATTTACATCCAAATTTTTGGAATTGGGGTCGGAATTTTTGGATTTTGGGTCGGAATTTTTGGAATTTACGTCCCAATTTTTGGATTTAGGGTCGGAATTTTTGGAATTGGGGTCGGAATTTTTCGAATTCGGGTCAGAATTTTTGGAATTTATGTCCCAATTTTTGGATTTAGGGTCGGAAATTTTGGGATTTCTGTCGGAATTTTTGGGATCTGGGTCGGAATTTTTGGGAATTCCGAAATTGGGGGCCCAGGGCAGGCGGGGCTGTTTTCGGGGGAGGCTCCCGCGGGGCTCGGGGGGAGCCAGGAGACGCTTGGGCTGCGGAGAGAGAAAGAAAGAGAAAAATGAGGTTAGAAAGAGAAAATTTGGGGAAATTTGGGGATTTTTTGGGAATTTTGGGAATTTTGGGATTTCGGGGAGGAGGTCTTGGTGGAATTTCTGGGATTTTTGGTGAATTTTCCGGGATTTGGGGAGGAATTTTTGGGATTTTGAGCTGAATTTTGGGTGGAATTTTTGGGATTTTGTGTGGAATTTGGGAGGAATTTTTGGGATTTTGGGCCAAATTTTGGGAGGAATTTTTGGAATTTTGAGTCGAATTTTGGGAGGAATTTTTGGAGGAATTCCCAAAATTCAGGAGCGAATTCGAGGAGGAATTTTTGGGATTCTTGGCCGAATTCGGGGAGGAATTCTTGGAATTTTGGGTCAAATTCTTGGAATTTTGGGTTGAATTCTTGGAATTCGGGGAGGAACTCTTGGCCGAATTCCCGAAATTGGGGGAGGAATTTTTCGCGGAATTTTTGGCCAAATTCGGGGAGGAATTCCCGAAATTCAGGTCGGAATTTTTGGAATTTACAGCCAAATTTTTGGAATTTCTGTCAGAATTTTTGGAATTTACGTCCCAATTTTTGGAATTTGGGTCGGAATTTTTGGATTTTGAGTCAGAATTTTTGAAATTTGGGTCGGAATTTTTGGAATCGGGGTCAGAATTTTTGGGCTCGTGGTCGGAATTTTTGGGATCAGGGTGGGAATTTTTGGGAATTCCGAAATTGGGGGCCCAGGGCAGGCGGGGCTGTTTTCGGGGGAGGCTCCCGCGGGGCTCGGGGGGAGCCAGGAGACGCTTGGGCTGCGGAGAGAGAAAGAAAGAAAGAGAAAAATGAGGTTAGAAAGAGAAAATTTGGGGAAATTTGGGGAATTTTTGGGGTTTTGGGAATTTTGGGATTTCGGGGAGGAGTCCTGGGTGGAATTTCTGGGATTTTTGGTGAATTTTCTGGGATTTGGGGAGGAATTTTTGGGATTTTGAGTCGAATTTTGGATGGAATTTTTGGGATTTTGTGTGGAATTTTGGGAGGAATTTTTGGGATTTTGTGTGGAATTTGGGAGGAATTTTTGGGATTTTGGGCCAAATTTTGGGAGGAATTTTTGGGATTTTGGGTCGAATTTTGGGAGGAATTTTTGGAGAAATTCCCAAAATTTAGGAGCGAATTCGAGGTGGAATTTTTGGGATTCTTGGCCGAATTTGGGGAGGAATTCTTGGAATTTTGGGTCAAATTCTTGGAATTCGGGGAGGAATTTTTGGAATTCAGGGAGGAACTCTTGGCCGAATTCCCGAAATTCGGGGAGGAATTTTTCGTGGAATTTTTGGCCAAATTCGGGGAGGAATTCCCAAAATTCAGGTCGGAATTTTTGGAATTCGGGTCAAAATTTTTGGATTTAGGGTCGGAATTTTTGGAAATCGGGTCGGAATTTTTGGAATTTACATCCAAATTTTTGGAATTGGGGTCGGAATTTTTGGAATTTACGTCCAAATTTTTGGAATTCGGGTCGGAATTTTTGGAATTCGGGTCGGAATTTTTGGAATTTACGTCCCAATTTTTGGAATTTGCGTCAAAATTTTTGAAATTCAGGTCGGAATTTTTGGAATTTGGGTCGGAAAATTTGGAATTCGGGTCGGAATTTTTGGATTTAGGGTCGGAATTTTTGGAATTTACGTCCCAATTTTTGGAATCGGGGTCGGAATTTTTGGAATTGGGGTGGGAATTTTTGGGAATTCCGAAATTGGGGGCCCAGGGCAGGCGGGGCTGTTTTCGGCTGTTTTCCTTGGGCTGAGAAAAAAACAAAAATAAATCAGATTAGAAAAGAAGATTTTGGGGAAAATTTGGGATTTTTTGGGAAATTTCGGAACTTTGGGATTTCAGGGAGAGATTTCGGGTGGAATTCCTGGGATTTTCGGCAAATTTTCTGGGAATTTTGGGTGGAAATTTTGTGATTTTTGGGCCAAATTTTGGGGCAGAGTTTTTGGGATTCAGGGTCGAATTCTTGGCGGAATTTGGGGAGGAATTCCCAAAATTTTGGGCTGAATTTTTGGCGGAATTCCTGGAATTTGGGGTGGAATTTTTGGGATTTCGGGCCGAATTTTGGGTGGAATTTTTTGGCCAAATTCCCAGAATTTTGGGCGGAATTGGGGAACTGAGAAAAGAGAAAATCAGAATTAGCCAGGACGGAATTTTGGGATTTTTGGGGAATTTTGAGATTTTTCGGGAGGAAAATTCGGAGAATTTTAGGGGAAAATTTGGGAAAATTTGGGGATTTTTGGGAGAGAATTTGGGGATTTGGGGGATTTTTGGGGAGAAATTCAGGGAGGATTTTGGGATTTTTAAGAGTTCTTTGGGGGAAAATTTGGGGAGAAATTTTGGGATTTTTTGGGGAGAAATCTGAGAAAATTTGGGGATTTTTTTTGGGAAATCAGGAATTTTTAGGGAGAAATTTGGGGGAAATTTGGGGATTTTTTTGGGGAAACTTGGGAAAACGTGAGGCTTTTTTGGGGGGAAATTTGGGGATTTTTTTTTTTTGAAAATTTGGGGATTTTGGGTGAAAATTTGGGGGAAATTCGGGGAATTTTAGGGGGAAAATTTGGGGATTTTTGGGGGAAAACTTGGAGATTTTGGGGGGAATTTTGGGGTTTTTAGGGGGAAATTTTGGGATTTTTGGGGAAACTTCAGGGATTTTTTAGGAATTTTAGGTGAAAATTTGGGGATTTTTGGGAGAATTTGGGGATTTTTGGAAGAATTTGGGATTTTTTGGGATAGAATTCGGGGATTTTGGGGATGTTTGAGGAAAATCTGGGGAATTTTGGGGAGAAATTTGGGCAAAATTTGGGGATTTGGAAAATTTGGAAAAAATTTGGGGGAAATTTGGGGATTTTTTTGGGGGAATTAATGGATTTTTTGGGGATTTTTTTGGAATTTGAGATTTTGGGGGAAATTCGGGCATTTTTGGGGACCCAGGTGAGATTTTTGGGGTGAGATTTGGGATTTTCGGGGTTTCCCTTTCGGGATTTTTGGGATTTGAGGTTTTTGGGGTCCCAGGTGAGATTTTTTTGGGTTGGGATTTAGGAATTTTGGGATTTTTTGGGGTAAAATTCAGAAGTTTTGGGGTGAAATTTAGAAATTTAGGAATTTTGGGATTTTTTTTTTTATTTTTTTGGAGATTTTTTTGGGGTAAAATTTAGGAATTTTGGGATTTTTTTTGGGATTTTTTGGGGATTTTTTGGGGTGAAATTTAGAATTTTGGGATTTTTTGGGTATTTTTTGGGTAAAATTTAGGAATTTTGGGATTCTTTTAAAAGTTTTTTTGGGGATTTTTTTGGGGTAAAATTTAGGAATTTTGGGATTTTTTGGGGGATTTTTTGGGGATTTTTTGGGGTGAAATTTAGAATATGGGATTTTTTGGGATTTTTTGGGGATTTTTCTTGGTAAAATTTAGGATTTTTGGGATTTTTTGGGGTGAAATTTAGGAATTTTGGGATTTTTTGGGGATTTTTTGGGGTAAAATTTAGGAATTTTGGGATTTTTTGGGGTAAAATTTAGGAATTTTGGGATTTTTTAGGATTTTTTGGGGTAAAATTTAGGAATTTTGGGATTTTTTTTTGATTTTTTGGGTAAAATTCAGGATTTTTGGGATTTTTTGGGGTGAAATTTAGGAATTTTGGGATTTTTTGGGATTTTTTTTTGATTTTTTGGGATTTTTTTGGGGATTTTTTTGGGATTTTTTTGGGGTTTCCTTACCTTGACCCCAAGGGCGGCGAGAGCATAACTGGGACCAGGAGAGCTCTGAGCTGAGTCTGGGGAGAGAAAACCAGTATGGACCAGTAAGAACCAGTATGGACCAGTATAAACCAGTATGGACCAGTAAGAACCAGTATGAACCAGTATGGACCAGCATGAACCAGTATAGACCAGTATAAACCAATATAAACCAGTATGGACCAGTAAAAACCAGTATAGACCAGTAGAACCTTCCAGTATAACCCAGTATGAGCTCCCAGTAGAAACCAATATGACCTCCCAGTCCCTCCCAGTCCATCCCAGTTCAATCCCAGTTCCTCCCAGTTTGACCCGTCCATCCCAGTCCCACCTAATCCATTCCCAGTCCCTCCCAGTCCCTCCCAGTTCAATCCCAGTCCCTCCCAGTCCATCCCAGTCCCTCCCAGTCCATCCCAGTCCCTCCCAGTTTGCTCCCAGTCTCTCCCAGTACAAACCAGTCCCATTTTTAACCCTAAAATCTTCATTTTTCACCCCAAAACCGCCGCGGTTTTTCCTCCCAGTCCCTCCCAGTTTGATCCCAGTCCCTCCCAGTCCCTCCCAGTACAAACCAGTCCAACCAGTTGCTCACCGGGGGTGGGGGAGGGGCGGTAGAAGGAGGCCCCGGGGGGGCGGGGGGAGCTCTGCCCCTCCCCCTCCTCCTCCCGCAGAGTGAAAGGACCCAAGCGGCGAACCTGAGATTGGGGAAAAATCGGGAAATTTTGGGGAAAATTTGGGGAAATTTTGGGAAAATTTGGGAATTTTGGGGAAATTTGGGGAATTTCATGGAGTTTTGGGGAAAATTTGGGGAAAATTTGGGAAAAATTTGGGGATTTTTGGGAAAATTTGGGGATTTTTAGGGGGAAAAGTGAAGATTTTTGGGAAAAATTTGGGAAAAGTTTTGGGAATTTGGGAAAATTCGGGGAATTTCACGGATTTTGGGAAAAAATTTGGGGATTTTTGGGAAATTTGGGGGATTTGGGGGGGATTTTTGGGAAAATTTGGGGATTTTTGGGGAAATTTGAGGATTTTTAGGAAGAAAATTGAGGATTTTTGGGAAAAATTTGGGGATTTTTAAGGAAAATTCGGGGACATTTCGGAACTTTTTGGGGAAAAACTTGGGGAAAATTTGGGGATTTGGGAAAACTCGGGGAATTTCATGGATTTTTGGGAAAAATTTGGGGAAACTTGGGGATTTTTGGGGAAATTTGGGGATTTTTAGGAGGAAAAGATTTTTGGGGAAAATTTGGGGATTTTGGGAATTTGGGAAAATTTGGGGAATTTCATGGATTTTTTGGGAAAATTTGGGGATTTATGGGGGAAAAGTGAAAATTTTTGGGAAAAATTTGAGGATTTTTAAGGAAAATTCGGGGACATTTGGGAAACTTTTGGGGAAAAATTTGGGGAAAATTTGGGGATTTTTAGGGAAAATTGAGGATTTTTAGGAGACAATTTGGGAGAAATTTGGGGATTTTGGGGGGAAATTCGGGGCAAATTTGGGGAAATTTGGGGGAAAATTAAGGAAACTTGGGAAATTCTGGGGGAAAATTCGGGGGAAATTTTGGGAATTTTTGGGGGAAATTTGGGATTTTTTTGGGATTTTTAGGAGGAATTTGGGAGGAATTTCGGGGGTTTGGGGTGGAAATTTGGGAGGAATTTGGGGCAATTTTGGGGTCACTTTGGGGTCATTTTTGGGATAATTTTTGGGACAATTTTAGGACATTTTTGGGATAATTTTTGGGATAATTTTAGGACATTTTTGGCACAACTTATGACATTTTTGGGACAATTTTTAGGACAATTTTAGGACATTTTTGGGATAATTTTTGGGATAATTTTAGGATAATTTTAGGATAATATTAGAATAATTTCAGGACATTTTTGGGATAATTTTTGGGGTAATTTTAGGACATTTTTGGGATAATTTTAGGATTTTTTAGGATAATTTCAGGACATTTTTGGGATAACGTTAGGACATTTTTGGGATAATTTTTGGGATAAAATTAGGATAATTTTAGGACATTTTTAGGATAATTTTAGGACATTTTTGGGACAATTTTAGGATAATTTTAGGACATTTTTGGGATAATTTTAGGACATTTTTGGGACAATTTTGGGACAATTTCAGGACATTTTTGGGATAATTTTTGGGACAATTTTAGGACATTTTTGGGATAACTTTAGGAAATTTTTTGGACAATTTCAGGATAATTTTAGGACATTTTTGGGACAATTTTAGGATAATTTTAGGACATTTTTGGGGTAACTTTTGGGATAATTTTTGGGATAATTTTAGGACATTTTTGAGACAATTTCAGGATAATTTTGGGATAATTTTAGGATAATTTCAGGACATTTTTGGGATAATTTCAGGACATTTTTAGGACAATTTTAGGACATTTTTGGGATAATTTTTGGGACAATTTCAGGACATTTTTGGGATAATTTCAGGACATTTTTGGGATAATTTTTGGGACAATTTTAGGATAATTTGAGGACATTTTTGGGTCACTCACCTGTCCCTCAGGTGAGCTCTTCTCCTCCTCAGGTGCAGCAAAAACTCGAACGAAGGAGAGACCAAAGGGACGAGTCTGGGGGAGGAGAATTCGGGGAAAATTTGGGAAAATTTGGGAATTTTGGGGAAATTTGGGAATTTTGGGAAAAATTGGGAAAATTTGGGGAAATTTGGGTCAGTTTGGGTCACTCAGGTGAATTTTAAGTGAATTTTGGGACAAATTTTGGGCAAATTTTGGATGATTTTAAAGTGAATTTTGGGTGAATTTCAGGTGAATTTCGGGTAAATTTTGGGCAAATTTTGGATGATTTTAAAGTGAATTTTGGGCGAATTTCAGGTGAATTTCGGGTAAATTTTGAGTAAATTTTGGGTAAATTTTGGGCAAATTTCAGGTGAATTTTGGGTAAATTTTAGGTAAATTTTGGGCGAATTTTGGATGATTTTTAAGTGAATTTTGGGTGAGTTTCAGGCGAATTTTGGGCAAATTTCAGGTGAATTTCGGGCGAATTTTGGATGATTTTTAAGTGAATTTTGGGTAAATTTTGAGTAAATTTTGGGTAAATTTTGGGCAAATTTCAGGTGAATTTCAGGTAAATCTTGAGTCAATTTTGTGTGAATTTCGGGTGAATTTTGTACAAATTTTGGGCAAATTTTGGGCAAATTTTGTGCAAATTTCAGTCAAATCAAAAACGAATTTTGGGCAAATTTTGGGCAAATTTTGTGCAAATTTCAGTCAAATCACAAACGAATTTTGGGCAAATTTTGGGCAAATTTTGTGCAAATTTCAGTCAAATCACAAACGAATTTTAGGCAAATTTTGGGCAAATTTTGAGCAAATTTCAGTCAAATCACAAACGAATTTTAGGCAAATTTTGGGCAAATTTTATGCAAATTTTGTGCGAATTTCAGTCAAATCACAAATGAATTTTGGGCAAATTTCAGGCAAATTTCAGGCAAATCACAAACGAATTTTGGGCAAATTTTGAGCAAATTTCAGGCAAATTTCGGGTAAATTTTGAGCAAATTTCAGGCAAATTTCGGGTGAATTTTGGGGAATTTGCTCACCTGGCAGTAAGGCTGGCTGAGCACAATTCAGATCCTGTCCCAGGTGAGCTTTGGGCGAATTTTTTGGTAAATTTTGGGCGAATTTTGGGCAAATTTTGGGCAAATTTTGTGCGAATATTGTGCAAATTTTGGGTAAATTTTGAGCAAATTTTTGGCAAATTTCAGTCAAATTACAAACAAATTTTGGGCAAATTTTGTGCAAATTTCAGTCAAATCACAAATGAATTTTGGGCAAATTTTGGGCAAATTTCAGATGAATTTCGGGTAAATTTTGAGTGAATTTTGGGGAAATTTTGGTCACATTTCGGACAAATTTTGTGCGAATTTCAGTCAAATTTCAGTCAAATTACAAACGAATTTTGGGTAAATTTTGGGCAAATTTCAGTCAAATCACAAACGAATTTTAGGCAAATTTTGGTCAAATTTTAGGCAAATTTTGGGCAAATTTTGTGCGAATTTCAGTCAAATTACCAATGAATTTTGGGCGAATTTTGGGCAAATTTTGGGCAAATTTTATGCAAATTTTGTGCAAATTTCAGTCAAATCACAGGCGAATTTTGGGCAAATTTTGTGCAAATTTCAGCCAAATCACAAACGAATTTTAGGCAAATTTTATGCAAATTTCAGGCAAATTTCAGCCAAATCACAGGCGAATTTTGGGCAAATTTTGGGCAAATTTTATGCAAATTTTGTGCAAATTTTGTGCGAATTTCAGTCAAATTACAAACGAATTTTTGGCAAATTTCAGTCAAACCACAACCAAATTTTGGGTGAATTTTACACAAATTTCAGGCAAATTTCGGGTGAATTTTGGGGAATTTGCTCACCTGGCAGTAAGGCTGGCTGAGCACAATTCAGATCCTGTCCCAGGTGAGCTTTGGGCGAATTTTTTGGTAAATTTTGGGCGAATTTTGGGCAAATTTTGGGCAAATTTTGTGCGAATATTGTGCAAATTTTGGGTAAATTTTGAGCAAATTTTTGGCAAATTTCAGTCAAATTACAAACAAATTTTGGGCAAATTTTGTGCAAATTTCAGTCAAATCACAAATGAATTTTGGGCAAATTTTGGGCAAATTTCAGATGAATTTCGGGTAAATTTTGAGTGAATTTTGGGGAAATTTTGGTCACATTTCGGACAAATTTTGTGCGAATTTCAGTCAAATTTCAGTCAAATTACAAACGAATTTTGGGTAAATTTTGGGCAAATTTCAGTCAAATCACAAACGAATTTTAGGCAAATTTTGGTCAAATTTTAGGCAAATTTTGGGCAAATTTTGTGCGAATTTCAGTCAAATTACCAATGAATTTTGGGCAAATTTCAGGCAAATTTCAGGCAAATCACAAACGAATTTTGGGCAAATTTTGAGCAAATTTCAGGCAAATTTCGGGTGAATTTTGGGGAATTTGCTCACCTGGCAGTAAGGCTGGCTGAGCACAATTCAGATCCTGTCCCAGGTGAGCTTTGGGCGAATTTTTTGGTAAATTTTGTGTGAATTTTGGGCAAATTTTGGGCAAATTTTGTGCGAATTTTGGGCAAATTTTGGGCAAATTTCACTCAAATCACAAACGAATTTTGGGCAAATTTTGGGCAAATTTTATGCAAATTTTGTGCGAATTTTGGGTAAATTTTGGGCAAATTTTGTGCGAATTTCAGTCAAATTACAAACAAATTTTGGGCAAATTTTATGCAAATTTCAGGCAAATTTTGGCCAAATTACAAACGAATTTTGTGCGAATTTCAGGCAAATTTCGGGTGAATTTTGGGTAAATTTTGGGCAAATTTCGGGTGAATTTTGGGGAATTTGCTCACCTGGCAGTAAGGCTGGCTGAGCACAATTCGGATCCTGTCCCAGGTGAGTTTCGCAGAACTTTTCACCAAATTTTCGGGGCCGAAGATTCGGATGCGGCGAAGCTCAGCTCCCGCGCGGCTCTCGGCAGGAGACATCAGAGCTGCCGTGGGGAGCAGCACCTGGGGCAGGGAAAAGGAAATAATTAATTAAAAAAATCTTAAAAAATTAAAATTAATTGAAAAATTTTAAAAAAAAGCGAAAAAAAGGAAAAAACCTCGTTAAAATTGCACGAAAAATGATGAAAAAACATTAAAAACACACACAAAAAAGCTAAAAAAAACCCCAAAAAAGAGAAAAAAATGGTGAAAAATAAAAGAAAATTCTGATAAATCCCAAGGAAATATAAAATAATAAAAAAAACCAAAATAAAAATGAAAAAATCCCAAAATAAATGTCCCCGTGTGGCTCTGGGCAGGAGACATCAGAGCTGCCGTGGGGAGCAGCACCTGGGGCAGGGAAAAGGAAAAAATTAATTAAAAAAATTTAAAGAATTAAAATTAATTGAAAAATTAAAAAAAAAAGTAAAAAAAAGGAAAAATCCCCATTAAAATTGGGCAAAAAACAATGAAAAAACATAAAAAAATGCTAAAGAAAGACAGGGAAAAGCTAAAAAAAAAACGAAAAAGAGAAAAAAAATTACGAAAAATAAAAGAAAATTCTAATAAATCCCAAGAAAATATAAAAAAAATTTTAAAAAAAGTAAAAAAAACCTGAAAAAATCCCAAAAAATCTCCCCGTGTGGCTCTGGGCAGGAGACATCAGAGCTGCCGTGGGGAGCAGCACCTGGGGCAGGGAAAAGGAAAGAATTAATTAAAAAAAATTTAAAGAATTGAAATTAATTGAGAAATTAAAAAAAAAAGTAAAAAAAAGTAAAAATCCCCGTTAAAATTGCATGAAAAACGATGAAAAAACATTAAAAAATGCTAAAGAAAGGCAGGGAAAAGCTAAAAAAAAACGAAAAAGAGAAAAAAATTACGAAAAATAAAAGAAAATTCTGATAAATCCCAAGAAAATATAAAAAAAATTTTAAAAAAGTAAAAAAAAACTGAAAAAATCCCAAAAAATCGTCCCCGTGTGGCTCTGGGCAGGAGACATCAGAGCTGCCGTGGGGAGCAGCACCTGGGGCAGGGAAAAGGAAAAAATTAATTAAAAAAATTTAAAGAATTAAAATTAATTGAAAAATTTAAAAAAAAAGTAAAAAAAAGTAAAAATCCCCATTAAAATTGCATGAAAAATGATGAAAAAACATTAAAAAACACACACAAAAAAGCTAAAAAAAACCCCAAAAACCAGAAAAAAATGATGAAAAATAAAAGAAAATTCTGATAAATCCCAAGGAAATATAAAATAATAAAAAAAAACCAAAATAAAAATGAAAAAATCCCAAAATAAATGTCCCCGTGTGGCTCTGGGCAGGAGACATCAGAGCTGCCGTGGGGAGCAGCACCTGGGGCAGGGAAAAGGAAAGAATTAATTAAAAAAATCTTTAAAAATTGAAATTAATTGAAAAATTTTAAAAAGAAATAAAAAAGTAAAAATCCCATTAAAATCGCATGAAAAATGATGAAAAAACATAAAAAATGCTAAGGAAAGACAAGGAAAAGCTAAAAAAAAAAACGAAAAAGAGAAAAAAATCATGAAAAAGAAGTTTAAAGAATTAAAATTAATTGAAAAATTTTTTTAAAAAAAGCAAAAAAAAGCAAAAATCCCCATTAAAATCGCACGAAAAATGATGAAAAAACATTAAAAAAACACACAAAAAAGCTAAAAAAACCCCCAAAAAACAGAAAAAAATGGTGAAAAATAAAAGAAAATTCTGATAAATCCCAAGAAAACAAAATAATTAAAAAAAAACTAAAAGAATCCGAAAAAATCCCAAAAAATCCCAAAAAATCTCCCCCTGTGGCTCTGGGCAGGAGACATCAGAGCTGCCGTGGGGAGCAGCACCTGGGGCAGGGAAAAGGAAAGAATTAATTAAAAAAATCTTAAAAAATTGAAATTAATTGAAAAATTTTTAAAAAAAGTAAAAAAAAGTAAAAATCCCCGTTAAAATCGCATGAAAAACGATGAAAAAACATTAAAAACACACACAAAAAAGCTAAAAAAACCCCAAAAAACAGAAAAAAATGGTGAAAAATAAAAGAAAATTCTGATAAATCCCAAGGAAATATAAAATAATAAAAAAAAACCAAAATAAAAATGAAAAAATCCCAAATAAATGTCCCCGTGTGGCTCTGGGCAGGTGACATCAGAGCTGCCGTGGGGAGCAGCACCTGGGGCAGGGAAAAGGAAAGAATTAATTAAAAAAATCCTAAAAAATTAAAATTAATTGAGAAATTAAAAAAAAAAGTAAAAAAAAGTAAAAATTCCCGTTAAAATCGCATGAAAAACGATGAAAAAACATTAAAAACACACACAAAAAAGCTAAAAAAAAACCCCAAAAAACAGAAAAAAATGGTGAAAAATAAAAAAAAATTCTGATAAATCCCAAGAAAATATAAAATAATTAAAAAAAAAACTAAAAGAATCCGAAAAAATCCCAAAAAATCCCAAAAAATCTCCCCCTGTGGCTCAGGGCAGGAGACATCAGAGCTGCCGTGGGGAGCAGCACCTGGGGCAGGGAAAAGGAAAGAATTAATTAAAAAAATCTTAAAAAATTAAAATTAATTGAAAAATTTAAAAAAAAAAGTAAAAAAAAGTAAAAATCCCCATTAAAATCGCATGAAAAATGATGAAAAAACATAAAAAATGCTAAGGAAAGACAAGGAAAAGCTAAAAAAAAAAAACGAAAAAGAGAAAAAAATCATGAAAAAGAAGTTTAAAGAATTAAAATTATTGAAAAATTTTTTAAAAAAGCAAAAAAAAGCAAAAATCCCCATTAAAATCGCACAAAAAATGATGAAAAAACATTAAAAACACACACAAAAAAGCTAAAAAAACCCCAAAAAACAGAAAAAAATGGTGAAAAATAAAAGAAAATTCTGATAAATCCCAAGGAAATATAAAATAATTTAAAAAAAACCCTAAAAAAATCCGAAAAAATCCCAAAAAATCCCAAAAAATCGTCCCCGTGTGGCTCAGGGCAGGTGACATCAGAGCTGCCGTGGGGAGCAGCACCTGGGGCAGGGAAAAGGAAAGAATTAATTAAAAAAATCTTAAAAAATTGAAATTAATTGAAAAATTTAAAAAAAGAAGTAAAAAAAAGTAAAATCCCCGTTAAAATTGGGCAAAAAACAATGAAAAAACATAAAAAAATGCTAAAGAAAGACAGGGAAAAGCTAAAAAAAAACGAAAAAGAGAAAAAAATTACGAAAAATAAAAGAAAATTCTGATAAATCCCAAGGAAATATTAAAAAATTTCAAAAAGCCTAAAAATATCCCCAAAAATCCCAAAGAAAATGCAAAGAAAATTTTTAAAAAACCCCAAAGGAAACAAAATAAATTCACAATAAACATCAAAAAAACCACAAAAAAAATCTCCAAAAAATTCCCTAAAAAATCCCAAAAAATCCTCAAGAAAACTCAAAGAAAATGTAAAAAAAATGTAAAAAAAGCAAAAAAAAACCGAAAAAACCCAAAACAGCCGAATAAACCCTCAAAAAAACCCAAAAAATTACCCAAAAAAATTCCCAATAAATCCAAAAAAATCCCAAAAAATTCTCAAAAAAATCCAAAAAAATTCAAAAAATTCCCAAAAATTCTCAAAAATTCCCCAAACCCCAAAACTCAAAAAAAACCCAAAAAATTCAAAGAAAATCCAAAGAAAATCCAAAGAAAACACAAAAAACCCCAAAAAACCCCCAAAAAATTCCCAAAAATTCCCAAAAAAATCCCAAAAAATTCCCAAAAAATTCCCAAAAAATTCCCAAAAATTCCCAAAAAATTCCCCAAAATTCCCCAAACCCCAAAACTCAAAAAAACAAAAAAAACCCCAAAAAAACCCCAAGAAAATCCAAAGAAAACACAAAGAAAAACCCAAAAAACCACCCAAAAAATTCCCAAAAAATTCAAAAAAATTCCCAAAAATTCCCAAAATAATCCCAAAAAATTCCGGAAAAAAATCCCAAGAAATAAAAAAAAAAAAATCCAAAAAAATACCAAGAAAAATCCCAAAAGTTCCCAAGAAAATCCAAAGAAAATCCAAAGAAAACACAAAAAACCCCCAAAAAACCCCCAAAAAACACCCAAAAAACACCCAAAAAAAATCCCAAAAAAATCCCAAAAAATTCCCAAAAATTCCCCAAAATTCCCCAAACCCCAAAACTCAAAAAAACAAAAAAAACCCCAAAAAAACCCCAAGAAAATCCAAAGAAAACACAAAGAAAAACCCAAAAAACCACCCAAAAAATTCCCCAAAAAATTCAAAAAAATTCCCAAAAATTCCCAAAAAAATCCCAAAAAAATCCCAAAAAATTCCCAATTCCCCAAAATTCCCCAAAACCCCAAACCTCAAAAAAACAAAAAAAACCCCAAAAAAACCCCAAGAAAATCCAAAGAAAACACCAAAAAAATCCAAAAAAATAAAAAAAAACACCCAAAAAATCCCAAAAAATTCCCAAAAATTCCAAAAAATCCCCAAAAATTCCCCAAAATTCCCCAAACCCCAAAACTCAAAAAACCCCAAAAAATCCAAAGAAAATCCAAAGAAAATCCAAAGAAAATCCAAAGAAAACACAAAAAAAAATACAAAAAGCCAAAAAAAACCAAAAAATCCCCAAAAAATCCCAAAAAAATTCCAAAAAAACCCCCAAAAAATTCCCAAAAAAATAAAAAAAAAAAAAAAATCCAAAAAAATTCCCAAAAAATTCCCAAGAAAATCCAAAAAAAATAAAAAAAAAATCCAAAAAATTCCCAAAAAATTCCCAAGAAAATCCAAAGAAAACACAAAAAACCCCCAAAAACCCCAAAAAACCCCAAAAAAATTCCCAAAAAATTCCCAAAAAAATCCCAAAAAAATCCCAAAAATTCCCCAAACCCCAAACCTCAAAAAAAACCCAAATTAACCCCAAAAAATCCCAAAAAACCCCAAAAAAAACCCAAAAAATTCCCAAAAAAAATCCCAAAAAATTCCCAAAAAAATCCCAAAAAATTCCCAAAAAATTCCCAAAAATTCCCAAAAATTCCCCAATAATTCCCCAAAATTCCCCAAACCCGAAACCTCAAAAAAACCCAAATTAACCCCAAAAAAAACCCCCAAAAAAATCCCAAAAAACCCTGAAAATTCACCTGGAAGTCTCCCCCGGCCGCGGTTCCCGCGAGGACCTCGACGAAAGCAGCGCCGTCGTTGCCAATGTGCAGAGAGTGGATGGGCCTGGGGCTGCCCCCGAGCTGGGGGACCCCTCCCCAAAATTAGTGAGAGATTCGGGACCCCTCCCCAAATTCCCGAACCCCAAAAACCCCAAATCCCAAAAACCCCAAAAAAAATCCCCAAAAAAAATGGCCAAAATATGAGAAAAATACCTCAAAAAAAGCCAAGAAAAGGTAAAAAAGTGGAAAATTGGGGCTCCCCCCGAGCTGGGGGACCCCTCCCCAAAATTCCTGAGAGCTTCGGGACCCCTCCCCAAATTCCCGAACCCCGAAAACCCCAAATCCAAAAACCCAAAAAAATCCCAAAAAAATCCCCCAAAAAACAGCCAAAAATTGATAAAAAACTGGAAAAAAAACCAAAAAAAGGTAAAAAAAGGCAAAATCGGGAGCCCCCCCCGAGGTGTGGGACCCCTCCCCAAAATTAGTGAGAGATTCGGGACCCCTCCCCAAATTCCTGAACCCCAAAAACCCCAAATCCCAAAAACCCCCAAAAAATCCCCCCAAAAATGGCCAAAATATGAGAAAAATACCTCAAAAAAACCCCAAAAAAAGCCCAAAAAAGGCAATTTGGGACCCCTCCCCAAAATTACTGAGAGCTTTGGGACCCCTCCCCAAATTCCCGAACCCCAAAAACCCCAAATCCCAAAAAACCCCAAAAAATCCCAAAAAATTCCATCAAAAATGACAAAAATACCTCAAAAAAAGCCCAAAAAAGGCAATTTGGGACCCTCCCCCAAGTTGTGGGACCCCTCCCCAAAATTAGTGAGAGGTTCGGGACCCCTCCCCAAATTCCCGAACCCCAAAAAAACCCAAATCCCAAAAAACCCAAAAAAATCCCCCAAAAAATGGCCAAAAAATGACAAAAAAACCTCAAAAATACCAAAAAAAGGTTAAAAAATGGAAAATTGGGGCTCCCCCCGAGCTGGGGGACCCCTCCCCAAAATTACTGAGAGCTTTGGGACCCCTCCCCAAATTCCTGAACCCCGAAAACCCCAAATCCCAAAAAACCCAAAAAAATCCCCAAAAAATTCCATCAAAAATGGCCAAAATATAGAAAAAAAACCTCAAAAAAAGGCCAAAAAATGGCAAACAATGACAAAATTGGGAGCCCCCCCCGAGCTGTGGGACCCCTCCCCAAAATTAGTGAGAGCTTCGGGACCCCTCCCCAAATTCCCGAACCCCAAAAACCCCAAATCCCAAAAAACCCAAAAAAATCCCAAAAAATTCCATCAAAAATGGTGAAAATAGAGAGAAAAACCACAAAAAAAAACCCCAAAAAAGCCCAAAAAAGGCAATTTGGGACCCCTCCCCCCCGAGCTGGGGGACCCCTCCCCAAAATTAGTGAGAGCTTCGGGACCCCTCCCCAAATTCCTGAACCCCAAAAAACCCAAATCCAAAAAACCCAAAAAAAAATCCCCAAAAATTCCATCAAAAATGACAAAAAAAACCTCAAAAAAAGCCCAAAAAAGGCAATTTGGGACCCCTCCCCCAAGTTGTGGGACCCCTCCCCAAAATTAGTGAGAGCTTCGGGACCCCTCCCCAAATTCTTGAACCCCAAAAACAGCAAATCCCAAAAAACCCCAAAAAAATCCCCGAAAAAATGATCAAAAAATGACAAAAATACCTCAAGAAAAGCGAAGAAAAGGTAAAAAAATGGGAAAATTGGGGTGCCTCCTGAGATGTGGGACCCCTCCCCAAAATTATCGAGAGCTTCGGGACCCCTCCCCAAATTCCTGAACCCCAAAAACCCCAAATCCCAAAAAACCCCAAAAAAATCCCAAAAAAATCCTATTAAAAATGGCCAAAATATGAAAAAAAAACTGAAAAAATTATCAAAAAATAACGAGAAATACCAAAATTGGGGCTGCCCCCGAGCTGGGGGACCCCTCCCCAAAATTAGTGAGAGCTTTGGGACCCCTCCCCAAATTCCGAACCCCAAAAACCCCAAATCCCAAAAAACCCAAAAAAATCCCCAAAAAATGGCCAAAAAATGACAAAAAAACCTCCAAAAAAGCCCAAAAAAAGCCCAAAAAAGGCAATTTGGGACCCCTCCCCAAAATTAGTGAGAGCTTCGGGACCCCTCCCCAAATTCCTGAACCCAAAAACCCCAAATCCCAAAAAACCCAAAAAAATCCCAAAAAATTCCATAAAAAATGACAAAAATACCTCAAAAAAGCCCAAAAAAGGCAATTTGGGACCCTCCCCCAACTGTGGACCTCTCCCCAAATTCCCGAACCCCAAAATTCCCAAATCCAAAAAAAATCCTAAAGAAATCGCTCCCAGTGCCTCCCAGTTGCTCCCAGTTCAATTCCAGTCCATCCCAGTCCCTCCCAATTCATTTCCAGTTCAATCCCAGTCCATCCCAGTCCCTCCCAGTGCCCCCCAGTTCCATCCCAGTCCCTCCCAGTGCTACTCAATCGTTCCCAGTTCCCCCCAGTCCCTCCAGTGCCCCCCAGTTCCATCCCAGTCCCTCCCAGTCCATCCCAATCCCATCCCACTCCATCCCAATCCATCCCCAGTCCATTCCCAGTTGCTCCCAGTGCCCGCCAGTCCATCCCAGTCCATCCCAGTCATTCCCAGTCCCCCCCAGTCCATCCCAGTCCATCCCAATCCATCCCAGTCCATTCCCAGTCGCTCCCAGTCCCCGCCAGTCCATCCCAGTCCACTCCTAGTCCCTTCCCAGTCCATCCCAGTCCCCTCCCAGTGCCCCCCAGTCACTCCCAGTGCTCCAGTCCATCCCAGTTACTCCCACTCCCTTCTCAGTCGCTCCCAGTGCCCCCCAGTCCCCCCCAGTCTCTTCCCAGTCCATCCCAGTCCCATCCCAGTTCCTTCCAGTGCCTCTCAGTCGCTCCCAGTCCAGTCCAAGTCCATTCCCAGTCCCTCCCAGACCATCCCAGTCCCCCCCAGTCCATGCCCAGTTCATCCCAATCCATTCCCAGTCCCTCCCCAGTCGCTCCCAATCCATTCCCAATCCATCCCAGTCCCCCCCAGTCCATCCCAGTGCCCCCCAATCCCATCTCCCAGTTCTCTCAGTCCATCCCAGTTCCCTCCCAGTCCCTCTCAGTCCATCCCAGTTCCCTCCCAGTCCATCCCAGTCCCTCTAAAACCCCCCCAAACCCTCTCCCAGTCCCTCCCAGTGCCCCCAAACGCTCTCCTATCTCCCTCCCGGTGGATCCCAGTGCCCCCAGTTTTCTCCCAGTATATCCCAGTGCCCTCCCAGTCCCTCCCAGTGCCCCCAAACGCTCTCCTATCTCCCTCCCGGTGGATCCCAGTGCCCCCAATTTTCTCCCAGTATATCCCAGTGCCCTCCCAGTCCCATCCCAGTCCCTCCCAGTGCCCCCAAACGCTCTCCTATCTCCCTCTCGGTGGATCCCAGTGCCCCCAGTTTTCTCCCAGTATATCCCAGTGCCCTCCCAGTCCCATCCCAGTCCCTCCCAGTGCCCCCAAACGCTCTCCTATCTCCCTCCCGGTGGATCCCAGTGCCCCCAATTTTCTCCCAGTATATCCCAGTGCCCTCCCAGTCCCATCCCAGTGCCCCCAAACGCTCTCCTATCTCCCTCCCAGTGGATCCTAGTGCCCCCAACTTTCTCCCAGTATATCCCAGTGCCCTCCCAGTCCCTCCCAGTGCCCCCAAACGCTCTCCTATCTCCCTCCCGGTGGATCCCAGTGCCCCAGTTTTCTCCCAGTATATCCCAGTGCCCTCCCAGTCCCTCCCAGTCCATCCCAGTTCCCCCCACACCTCCAGCACGACGCTCAGCTGTTTCTCCCCCGCCGCCGCTCCCCTCCAGCGCCCGCCATCGTCAGGCCTCAGCAAATTCTCCGCCGGGTGCCGCTGCGGAAACATGGCGGAACTTCAGCACCGACCCCTCCGGAGACCCCCGGAGCCCCCCGGGACCCCCGGGACCCTCGGGAGCACCGAACCCACCGGGTCCGAGCTCGTCACGGACACCACTCGCGTTAAGGGAATCTCCGGCATCGCCTCCGCCGCCGCCATGCACCGGAAGCTCCCCTCAGAACGGCCGCGAGGGGCGCTCTGCCAAATCCACCCCTGGAATCTATGGTTTTGGGGGGTTTCCGGTGTTACTGAGCATGCGCGCAGAGCCGCTCTACCCCGCGGGTCCTCCTCGTCTCTGTGGTTCGTGGTCCTCCCGCGGGGGTTTTCGGTGTTATTGAGCATGCGCGCAGAGCCGCTCTACCCCCGCGGGTCCTCCACGTCTCTATGATTCGCGGTCCTCCGAGGGGTTTTTCCCGCCCTTTTCGCCGAGCGCGCGAAGCCGTGAGGGGAAGGGGGCGGGGCGGAGCGAAGGGCGAGGAAAAATTAATTATTACAACGCTAATTACGCCTCGAGCGCTAATTAATTAACGCCCGCCGCTAACGAAGACCACGAGGAGCCATTTCTCGGGGTTTCGAGGAGGTTTTATTGGTCCGGTGAGGCTCTCCCAGTCCGTCCCAGTGCTCCCAGTTCATCCCAGTAAGCGGCCATATTCGGCCAGGGCCGACGATTTCTTCACGCCATCCCAGATCCGGGCGGCGTAGTGGAACCTGAAACCAGTAAAGACCAGTATGGACCAGTATGGGTAAGGTACGCCCTTCCCAGTTAGCCCCAAGCCCTCTCCCAGTCCGTCCCAGTACATCCCAGTTCCTCCCAGTTACTGCCAAACCTCCTTCCAGTTGCTCTCAGTGCATTGCAGTTGCTTCCAGTGGTTCCCAGTCCCTCCCAGTACATCCCAGTTCCCTCCCAGTTGCTCCCAGTACATCCCAGTTCCCTCCCAGTTGCTCCCAGTACATCCCAGTTCCCTCCCAGTTGCTCCCAGTACATCCCAGTGCCTCTAAATCAACCCCAAACCTCCTCCCAGTTAATCCCAGTCTCTCCCAGTCTATCCCAGTCCCTCCCAGTTCCCTCCCAGTCACTCCCAGTCCACCCCAGTCCCTCCCAGTTCCCTCCCAGTCCATCCCAGTCCCTCCCAGTTCCCTCCCAGTCCATCCAGTCCCTCCCAGTGTCCCCCAATCCTCTCTAAACCTCTCCCAAACTTCCTCCCAGTTAATCCCAGTGCCCTCCAACCTTCTCCCAGTCCCTCCCAGTATATCCCAGTCACTCCCAGTCACTCCCAGTCACTCCAGTCCCCTCCCAGTCCCTCCCAGTATATCCCAGTCCCTCTAAACTCCTCCCAGTCCATCCCAGTTCCCTAGCAGTGCCCCCAAACACTCTTCTATCTCCCTCCCAGTGGATCCCAGTGCCCCCAAACCTTCTCCCAGTTACTCCCAGTCCATCCCAGTCCATCCCAGTATATCCCAGTCCCTCCCAGTCTCTCCCAGTCCATCCCAAACCCCTCCCAGTCCATCCCAGTTCTCTCCCAGTGCCCCCAAACGTTCTCCCAGTGCCCCCAAACTTCCTCCCAGTTAATCCCAGTGCCCTCCAACCTTCTCCCAGTCACTCCAGTCCATCCCAGTCCATCCCAGTTCCCTCCCAGTCCCTCCCAGTCCATCCCAAACTCCTCCAGTCCATCCCAATTCCCTCCCAGTGCCTCCAAATCTTCTCCCAGCTCCCTCCCAGTTAATCCCAGTGCCCCCAAACCTTCTCCCAGTCCCTCCCAGTATATCCCAGTGGCTCCCAGTCCCTCCCAGTCTCACCAGTTGCGCTCGGTGAGCAGGCTGTGGGATAACTGGGATCTCGCCGCCGCCAGGACCCTCCCAGTCCATCCCAGTAACCCTCCCAGTAACCCCAGTATCCACTCTAAACCAACCCCAAACCTTCTCCCAGTTAATCCCAGTCCATCCCAGTCCATCCCAGTCTCTCCCAGTCCATCCCAGTTCCCTCTCAGTCCATCCCAGTGCCCTCAAACCTTCTCCCAGTTAATCCCAGTCCATCCAGTCCCTCCCAGTATCCCCCAATCCTCTCTAAACGTCTCCCAAACTTCCTCCCAGTTAATCCCAGTGCCCTCCAACCTTCTCCCAGTCCCTCCCAGTATATCCCAGTTAATCCCAGTCACTCCCAGTTCCATCCCAGTCCCTCCCAGTATATCCCAGTCCTCTCCCAGTCCCTCCCAGTCCATCCCAGTCCATCCCAAACCCCTCCCAGTCCATCCCAGTTCCCTCCCAGTGCCCCCAAACTTCCTCCCAGTTAATCCCAGTACCCTCCAATCTTCTCCCAGTTAATCCCAGTAAATCCCAGTCACTCCCAGTTCCCTCCCAGTGCCTCCCAGTCCATCCCAAACCCCTCCCAGTCCATCCCAGTCACTCCCAGTTCCCTCCCAGTGCCTCCCAGTCCATCCCAAACCCCTCCCAGTCCATCCCAGTTCCCTCCCAGTGCCCC
>JAWUZG010001032.1:0-46328 GCA_036785705.1 Acanthornis magna
GGCACGTGCCTGTTTTCTATCCCTGGGTCACGTCTCTGCGGCACGTGGCTGCGTTCTGCGCGTCACGTGCCTCTCTGGCGCGTGCCTCTGGTGTATCTCTGCTTCGTGTGTCTTTGTCCGCTGTGCCTGCCTTTAACCTCTGTGTCGTGTGTCCCTGTGGGATGTGCCTGCGCTCTGGCTGTGTGTCACGTGTGTCTGTGGCATGCCCGAGTGCGCACGGGTGTGCGTGACAAGCTGCGAGTGTGTGTCAGCGAGCACGAGTGTCTATGGGTGTGCCCGAGTGAGTCTGGGTGCACACGTGTGTATGTGTGTGCACATGTGTGCAGGCGTGTGCACAAGGGTGTATGCGTGTGCACACGTGCGTAGGCGTATGCAAAACTCTGTCTAGGTGTGCACACGTGTGGATGTGTGCGCAGAAATGTGTACGCGTGTGCATAGGTCTGTCTGGGCACGTACATGTGTGTAAGTGTGTGCAGAACTGCGTAGGCATGTGCACACCTGTGTATTGGTGTGTATGCATGTGCACGAGCGTGTATGTGTCACGTCAATCTGTGCTACGTGTCTCTGTTCTATCTGTCGTGTGAGTCTCTGGCATGTGCCTGTGTTCCACCACTGTGTCACGTGTCCCTGTGGCATGTGGCTGTGTGACGTGGCTGAGTCATGTCCGTCTGTGTCGTGTGCCTCTTGTACGTGCGTCTGTGTTCTCTGCCTCTGTGCCATGTGTCTGTGTTCTGTGTCACGTGTCCCTGTGTCACGTGTCTGTGTTCTCCGTGTCACGTTCCCCTGTGTCACGTGCTCTTGTGCGTGTGCCTGCGTTCCACATCTGCGGCGTGTCCCTCTGGGTCCCGTGTCCCTGTGCCATGTGTCTGTGTTCTTTTCTGCTGGAATTTTCCCAGCCAGTACTCACCCAAACCGTTCCCTGCCGATGGTTCTGCTCCGAGCCCCTCAGTGCCTGCCGAGTCCAGGATGGTGCAGCAGATGGAAAAGCTTGCCGTGGGCATGTGCCAGCATTTCCTGGCAGCGTTCTGGAAGAAAGAAAGAAAGAAAGAAGTTCACGTTTCTATGGCAGGAAGTTTCACCTCCGTTTCCCTGGAAGCGCCGGGGGAATCGGAGGAGCTGATTGCGTAAAAATCCAACGGAACAAAGCAGCTCTGGAGAACGCAACTCTCTCGAAAACTCCCTGGGGAAACTGCTGGAGGCTGAGCCTAAGTCACCTCATCCAACTCATCGGTGTGCACGTGCACCGCTTGGGCTGGGGGGCTCGATGCAGATTCTGAGCGTGAAATCCAAAACCAAGTTTGCCCCACGGAACAGAAAAAAATCAGAGAACAAAGAGTTCCCTGCGCTAAGAGGTATTTGTTTGCCTGAGCGTGCGGTGCCCAGAACTCAGACGTAGCTGGCCAAATCTCCTCCCCGTTCCAGTTGAAAAAATGCCCAGAAAAACCACCTCAAGCAAAAGTGGGATTGGAGGGAAAAGATCCATCTCCCTGACCCACTTTCGTACGCTTTGGACTTCCTCAACTCCTTCTCAAACTCACGTCAAACCTATCCCGTTCCTTTCTGCGCATTCTGTCCCGACTGCAAGAACAACCGTCACTATTTTGAGGCCCGGACCTCATTCCGCTGACATTTCCCTTTCCAGAGCTTTGCAAAGAAGGACTCCCAAGGATTTCCTGCGAAAAACTCCAGGAGAAGCTCACGTTCGTTGCATGAGATCGACGCTAAACAAACCACGTGGGATGCCCAACGGCAGCTCTCGCTAAAACTTCCTCCGTTGGCAATCTCCTCGGCCTTGAGCTTCCATCGCCTGCACCAAAGAAAACCAAAACACTTGAAGTCATCCCAAAAATTCCCTAAATCCATCCCAAATGCCGGAATTATCCCAAAATCTGTGAAATTCCTGGAAAAGTCCGGCCGGGAATGAGGCGGAGAGGGACTGGATCGGAAATCCCCAAAAACGCCTCAAATCCTCCCAAAAATTCCGTGTCAGCCCAAAAAAATTCCCAAATCCCACAGAAATTTCCCAAACCCCAGCAAAAAATCCATTTGGCCTCAAAACCCCACCCCAAATCCCACAGAATCCACCCCAAAATAGCCCCCGATTCATTAAATCCTCCAAAAATACCTCAAATCCCCAAAGAAATTCCTCCGCCCCCCCCCCCCAAAAAAATGGCCAAAAATTCAAATAAAATCCCCCAAATCCCCGGAAATCCCAAATTTTCCCTAGACGTGTCGAGGATCAACAGGGTCTCGTCCTCTTCGCCCTCCCGAGGTTCCTCCTCCGGCAGCGACAACGGCGATTTGGATCTGTGGGGTTGGGGAAAAAATCCCAAATTTCAGGAAAAATCCCAAATTCTGGGAGGGGAATCCCAAATTCCGGAGGGAAAAATCTTCCGAGTTTGGGTGGGAAATGCCACATTTTCAGCGGAAATCCCAATTTGGGGGGCGAAATCCCAAACTCTGGGGAAAAAAAATCCAAATTCTCAGAGGGAAGTGCCAAAATCTGAGGGAAATATCCCAAATTTGAAGGAGAAATCTCCAATTTTGGGAGGGAAATCCCCAAGTTTGGGGGGAAATCAAAATTCTGCGGGGAAAATCCCAAATTTGAAGGGAAAATTCCCAAATTTTGGGGGAAATCCCAAATTCTGGGGGCGAATCCCAAATTTTGGGGGGAAAATTCCCAAATTCTGGGGGAAATCCCGAAATCCCTGGGAATTCCCCGGGATTCCGGGCTCTCCGATCCTTTGGGATCCCAATTGTTTTGGCACCCCAGACCCCCAAAATCCCTAGAAATTCCTATTTTTCGGGGACTTTTTGGGGATCCCGGCTTTTCGGGGATCCCAAAGCCTCCGAAATTCCCTAGAATTCCCCAACATTTCCAAAAATCCCCAAATTTCTCACCCGCCGTTTGAAGCCTCCTCACGGGACTCGTGGAAAGCTCTCCCTCGAGGGCCCCAGAGCCCCAAAATCCCCCCAAATTCCCATGCTTTTGGGGTTTTTTGGGGCTCCCGGGTTTTCAGGGCCCCCAAAATTGCCAAGAATCCCAAATTTCTCACCGCCCGTCGTAGGCCTCCTGACGGAACTCGTGGAAAGCTCTCCCGTGCTCGTCCTTCTCGTCCCGAGGCCTCTTCGGCCCTCGCCGCTCTCCCCTCCGCCGCCGCCTGTGACTCGTCCTCCTCGTCCCCTGGAAATGGGCAAAAATCCGGAGATTTTGGGCAAAAGCCTTGGGGTTTCTGGGAAAAAATCCTGGGGTCGAGGGAAAAAAATGCTGTGATTTCTGGAAAAAAATCCTGGGGTTGATGGGAAAAAATCGTGGGACTTCACGCAAAAATTCCTGTGATTTTGGAAAAAAGATCCTGCTATTTCAGGCAAAAAATCCAGTGATTTCGGGAAAAAAATCCTGGCTTTCAGGGGAAAACCCCTGGGGTTTATGGGAAAAAACCCTGGGGCTTATGGGAAAAAAACCCTGGGGGTTTATGGAAAAAAACCCTGGGGGTTTATGGGAAAAAAACCCTGGGGTTTATGGGGAAAAATCCTGCTATTTCAGGCAAAAAATCCTGGGGTTTATGGTGAAAAAAATCCTGGATTTGAGGGAAAAAATCCCCCCCCCCCCCCCCCCCCCCCCCAAAAAAAAGAGGGAAAAGGAGCAAAAAACGGCAGCAACATTTTGGGCTTTTCCAGGTTTTAGAACCAAAATCGAGGGCAAAAATGCCAATTTTTCCCTTAAAAATGAGTTCAATCAGCAATTCCCATAAAAACCCACAAATGTGAATGACATTCCTGCTTTTAAACGGAAAAAAATCCCTTTGTTTCCCTAAAAAACCTGAGTTCGATCAAAGCGTTCCACGAAAATCTGGGACTTTTAACAGCGTTTCTTGTTATTTAGAGCAGCAAAAGGTGGAAAAATGGGGATTTTCCTCAACAAATGAACTAAACCGAGACAATCCATTCGTCGGAATGGATTTCGTGGCTTTTCCAGGCGCAAAAATGGTGAAAATTCCCTTTTCTTTCCTTCCAAAGCGGCTTCAAACGAGACATTCCGAGAAAATCTCGGCTTTTCCCTGTTCTTAGAGCGGCGGAAATTCCAGGTTTTCCCTCGGAGCGAACGAAATCCCAGCGTTGCGGGAAAATTCCCATTTTAAGGGAATTCCCGGAGTGAAATCTCCAAATCGAGTTAAAATCCATTTATTTCCCCTGGAAAATGAGTTCAATCCACACGTTCTGGGGAAATTTGGGAATTCTGATGGATTTGACAGCTTCTAGAGATGGAAAAAATGGCTGAAACGCCTTAAAAATCAATTTTTTAACACCTGGGATGTGGGAATGGCTAATAAAAAATCCATCCAAACGCTTCCAAAAATGACCAATTCCCTTGGTTTTTCACGGAAAGGAAAAATTCAGGATCGAGATCCATCGATTAATTAAAAACTGATGAAATCCAACAACAGAATCTAAGGAAACACCAAAACTTCCCAATTCCTTGCTCATTTCGCCATTAAAAAATTCTAAAAGCTCAACAACATTTAGGAATATTTCTGTAAAACCCAAGTTTTTGTACTTTCCCCGTGCCCCAGAACGGGAATTTTCCACCTTTATTCCCACAAAAAAGCAAAGTTTGGGATGAAAATGGAAAAGTTTTGCTTCACTCCAAACAAAATCCCATTCCACGGTGATCCCTGCTCCACAAATCTTCCCAAAACCGAGTTTCCCTCCAAAAGCAGGGTTTCCCCTAAAAACAAAAAAAACCCCAACTTTTTTCCCCTCAAAAACCATTCTTTTCCCTCAAAACTCACTACCTTTCCCTCAAAAATCAGAATTTTTCCCTCAAAAAGCAGGACTTTTCCCTCAGAAATCAGGACATTCCCTTCCAAACTGACACTTTTCCCTCAAAAATCAGATTTACCACCCAAATCCCGGACAAAAATGGCATTTATCCCAATTTATCCCAAATTTTGGGGGGAAAATGGGAATTTTGGGAGGAGGAGGAAACGGGGAGTCCCTGCCGGGATCCTCCCCTGATTTTGGGGATCCTTCCCTCGTTTTGGGGACCTTTCTCGAGGATCTGAGGGCCCTTCCCGCTTCTTTTCCCCATTTGGGAGATTTTTCCCCGGCTTTTAGGCTCCCTCCCGAGGCTCCGGGGTTCTTTCCCGATTTCGGGGTTTTTTATCCCGATTTTTGGGTTCCCTCCTGAGAATCCGCCCTTCTTTCCCGGTGTTTTTTTCACGATTTTGGCATTCTTTCCCGCTTCTCGCATCCCTCCCCGATCCGGGCTTTTTTCCCCGCTTCTGAGGGCTCGTTCCCGCTTTTGGGGATTCCTTCCCGGTTCTTTCCCGATTCCGGGGATCCCTCCCGCCGCCCCCGGGGCTCCTTTCCCGGTTCCGGGATCCCTCCCGAGGCTCCGGGCTTGCTCCCCCGCTTCCCCGCCGCTCACCCGCCTGCGCTTTCCGGTCCTCGGCCGCCGTTCACGCCGCCGCCGCCTCCCTCAGGCCCCGCCGCCAACATCTCGGCGTCCAGGGCCTCCTTCAGCCGCTGCGCCAGCTCCGCCTTCACGCGCGCGGACGGCCGGGCCGTCCCGCTCCCGACGCCGCTCCCGACGCCGCTCCCGACGCCGCTCCCGACGCCGCTCCCGGTGCCGCTCCCGGTGCCGCTCCCGGTGCCGCTCCCGGTGCCGCTCCCGGTGCCGCTCCCGGTGCCGCTCCCGGTGCCGCTCCCGGTGCCGCTCCCGGTGCCGCTCCCGCCGCCTCAGCAGCGCCTGCGCGGTAACGCCCATTCCCTCCCTCCCGCCGGCGGTGCGCAGCCGCGGGCACAGCGTCACGCGCAGGGCGCAGGTGCAGCTCCCGCTTCTCCCCCCTCACCCTCGGTTTCCCGCCCGCCGCGCCGCCGGTCTTTTGTTTCTTATCCTCATCAAGACTCATATCCATCGAGAAAGCGGCGAAACGATGCGGTTTAACCCAAAAAAACACGCGCAGGACGACGGGGGTGGCGCCGCCATTTTCGACGCCCTGTGAGGGGCGGGACAGGAGGGCCAAAAGCCGAGCGGCGTCACCGCCTGAGGGGGGCCTGTGGGGCCACTTTGATAAACAATCGCAACATTGCGATTTAATTGCTTGAAGCTTGAAGTTACTACCAATTTCGCTCGGTTTTTACACCGCTTAAGGTACTCGCGGGAGAAGCGTCGCTCCCACAGACACCGCACTACCGGGAGCACGCGCGGAGCAGAAGGAGACAGCACTACGTCCAAATCCCGAGCCCAAAATCCACTTCATAAAAACTCAATAAAATCGCGAAAAATAGGAATTCGAAGAACACACACGCTACGCTGGAACACGTACAAAAAGCAAACAGACTGAAACAAACCCGACACTCCATCATACACGCCCCGGCCCAAAGCTACCCCCATGAAGGTAACGGCGACCGCCCCGCGCTGCAGCGCTTCCAGAGCGCTTCGGGGGCTCCTTCCTACTCCTATCCCGCACGTACTTTCCGCTTCCAGCAGCACCGACGCCAAATTCATCCACATTCTCCTCAAATATCGCTCCCAAGATGCACATGGTGCCAGGCATTGATGTGCAATGTGCATAACACCCGCCTCTCTATTTGCATGACCGCACCCCTTTTTCCATGCTGCCGTTCTCAGCTCACGAATTTGCATGACCGCACCTCCTTTCCTAATATGGAGTTTCTTTCGCGCGTGCGCAGTCTGCTGTGGTTCATGAGGCACCGCCCGGGACCCCCAGAATCTATAGGTGAATTCAGCGCTGCCTGAGCCAAATCTCGATTTTGCCGGCGCTCGCGCCATTTTGCTCGGCTTCTTCGGCTGCGGGGAATGCGTGCGGTGCCATTCGTGGCGCCGGGGGCGCTCGGGGCCAGCGCCTGCTGCGGCCGGCACGGGCACGGCGCCTCCGCTTCGGCCGCGACTGCCCCTCACGGAGCAGCCCCGGCGCGTGCGCGGGAAGCGGCGAGCATGGCGGCAGTCCCGGCGCCGCTCGGCAGCAGCCGCTGAGCAAACGGAGGTACCTGGGGGGGCCTGGGGGGCACGGGGGTGCTCCCGGGACCGGCGGGCGACGGCGAGGCGCGCCGGGCGCCTTTGCTGCCTAAAGCGAGGCATCTCGCCTTCGATCGGCCGGCCGGGCGCTCCCCGCGGGGTCGGGACGGGCACCCGGGGGGCACTGCCAGGCGTCTGTTCCTTGCGGCTACCCGCCTCCCCCCTGGGGGGTCAGAGGAACCCCTGCCGTCCTTTCCAAAAGGAGAAGGGAGAGTGAGTGTTTCTTAATAGAGCAAAGGCAAAACAGCGCTGGCTGCTTAGCAATTTTGCCAGAGGCACACTCAGCCGTTGTACAGTGAACTGAAGTATTTTCTTTAACTGTTCCATATTCATTAAGCCTCGAAGGTGATTTACACTTCACTCGACTCCCCCCCCATCCTTGCCCCCTTCTGCCAGCGAAGGCGCCTGGCGTGGAGTCTCGGACCCTCTGGATTGTCTCAGAACCGAAGGCTGAAATCCTTCCGTCCGTGTTTCCTCAGTTCCAACTTAATTTGTAGGTGACAGTTCCTTTTGGGAGGTGTGAGTCGAGAGAACAAACTTCCTGGGATGCCTGTGGTTATCTTCTTTGTTTCTTTACGATGTCTCGATCCCCGGCTCTGTGTTTTATCAACTGAAAAGACATTGATTGCCATGTATTTATTATTACATTTCCTAGCATATTACAACTATCTCGAAGTTGCAATTTACCCTAACCTTCTTTCTACTTAATTCTATTTTATCTTAACATTATTTTTTTTTATACTGTACACATCACCTCTAAATGTTAAATTCATATATGTGAAAGCCAGCATTTCTCATTCGCTCATTGATCACAAGGACAAAAGAGGCAAACAAAACTGAAGGGAAACAAACCAAAAAGGAAAAAAAGGGGAGAGAAAAAGCAGAAGAGAAATCATGAAAAGAGGAACGTTTTGGTCTGCTCCTTTCAAATGTATTGATGGCTTCGGTGTTTGAAATAGAGTTCCCTTTTGCGTGCTGTCCAAATGACTGAAGGCGGCTGAAAATGGAATGGTGCTCCTCTGCTTTTGGCACTGCTTTGCCATTCTGGTGCTTGCTGCTCTTCCATAGGCCTGCTAGCTGGAAAACCTTGTCTCTTTTTTTTCTGTCCTGTGATCCAGGGGAGATGGCTTTTGGCCAAGGATGCCGTGTGCCTCTCGAGCTGCGTGTGCTTCCCTTTGCTGCCATTCTGGAAACTGGAAATGGGGAAGAGCGTCCCATATTTAAGACTGGACCTGTGGCTCGCTTGCGTCAGTGAATTTTTTGGGATGGCTCCGTTGTTAGGGAGGTGGCAGACCTAAGCTTGCGTGAGGCATTTCTTTGCGGAATGGAAAGAAATGCCCGTTCTCTTTTTCTATTTGCACGTGGCCAGGTTTCTGACTGAAATGAGAAATGAAAAAGACATTAGCTCATCTTCGTGGCTTGATGCAGAGTTTTGCACGTGTAATTGCATTTCATCAGGCATGGCCGTGTTGCTGTCCCCTGCCTTTTCTTCCAATGGCTTCTGATGTGCTGTTTCTTTGGTTCTGAATGAGCCTCTTTGGAGGACCTGACAGCTTCTTGGTGAGCTAATTGTCTGTGTTGCATTTCACCATCGTGAACTCGATGTCTGTTGTTCAATGTTATGTTACGATTGGGTTTTCTGTCGCTGTGTGTGATTTTTGATGGACTGGGATTTTTCGCTTTGTTCCCGTGTTTTTAACCTCCCTTGACACTCTGGATGGATTTGTCTTGTAAGAAAGTGAGTCCTATTTGCAGTGAGTTGTTGTGTGTTCTGAGGCTACTCTTACATGTTTCAAGGGCAAAATGCATGAGATCTTTCCCTTACTTTCTTGGCCCCTCTCCCATTTTTTTTTTTTTTTTTTTTTTTGCAGGAGGACACTGAAGTGAGAAGCATGGAGCAGGACTGTAAGGTGAATCTCTGGGCATTTGAAAGATGGCAAGTTCTAAAATGTGTTTGTGATCTTTAGGAAGGCACAGCATCTGGCTGCACGGTACTTTGAAGCTGACTTTGGAGTCTTTTGTGCTGGGGAAGTACTTTTCTCTTGAGGTGGCAGCCGTTGCCGTTGCCTTGGCCTGCTCTGTGGGCTTTGTGCTATGTGCTTTGTGTTGCGGTGCTCTCGGGTGTGACTTTTCCCGACCTTTGGTATCGCTTTTTTTTTTTGTTGTTGGTGTTGTCATTCCTAGTAGGTAATATTGTTGTATTTCAGTGGATTCTCCATTCTCACGGTGCTCTTATTTCAATGGGCAAGTTTGACTTCGTTTCTCTTGCCCATTTCCGTGGTGTGGAGGGGGGAAGAGAGCGTGGCTTGAGTGGGAGAGCGTGTGATGTTTTGGCTCTGGCTGCTCTGAAATGGCACTGGATTTCTAACCTGCGGCACTTCCCTTTCCAGAGGTGTGTCCTGCTTCTTCGTGTTCCTTCCCACGGCTCCTTGCCGTGGGATGGATCCTGCTGGAATTGTCCCTCCCGGCACGTGGTGTCTGTGGAGCCCAAAGCTGCTGTTCCGTGTGCTGTTGCGGAGGGAACGTTTGGAGGAGCTGAAAGATGAAGAGCAATCCACACGGACGTCATTTGGCTAAGCAAGTGCAAGGTTCTCCAGAGCTGCTCTGTTCCGTCGGAGTTTTGTGCAATCAGCTCCTCCGATTCCGCCGGCGCTTCCAGGGAAACGAAGGTGAAACTTCCTGCAATAAAAACGTGAACTTCTTTCTTTCTTTCTTCCAGAACACTGCCAGGAAATGCTGGCACGTGCCCACGGCAAGCTTTTCCATCTGCTGCACCATCCTGGACTCGGCAGGCACTGAGGGGCTCGGAGCAGAACCATCGGCAGGGAACGGTTTGGGTGAGTACTGGCTCGGAAAATTCCAGCAGAAAAGAGCACAGACACATGGCACAGGGACACGGGACACAGAGGGACACGCCACAGACGTGGAACGCAGGCACACGCGCAAGAGGCACGTGACACAGGGGAAAGTGGCACGGAGAACACAGACACGTGACACAGGAACATGACACAGAGAACACAGACACGTGACACAGGGACACGTGACACAGAACACAGACACATGGCACAGGGACACCTGACAAACAGGCTCGTGTCCCAGAGATAGAACAGAGGCACAGAGCACAGAGGCACGTGGCACAGCTAGAACACAGACACATGGCACAGAGGCAGAGAACACAGACGCACGTACAAGAGGCACACGACACAGACGGACATGACACAGCCACGTCACACAGCCACATGCCACAGGGACACGTGACACAGTGGTGGAACACAGGCACATGCCAGAGACTCACACGACAGATAGACCAGAGACACGTAGCACAGATTGACGTGACACATACACGCTCGTGCACATGCATACACACCAATACACAGGTGTGCACATGCCTACGCAGTTCTGCACACACTTACACACATGTACGTGCCCAGACAGACCTATGCACACGCGTACACATTTCTGCACACACATCCACACGTGTGCACACCTAGACAGAGTTTTGCATACGCCTACGCACGTGTGCACACGCATACACCCTTGTGCACACGCCTGCACACATGTGCACACACATACACACGTGTGCACCCAGACTCACTCGGGCACACCCATAGACACTCGTGCTCGCTGACACACACTCGCACCTTGTCACGCACACCCGTGCGCACTCGGGCATGCCACAGACACACGTGACACACAGCCAGAGCGCAGGCACATCCCACAGGGACACACGACACAGAGGTTAAACGCAGGCACAGCAGACAGAGACACACGAAGCAGAGATACAATAGAGACACGCGCCAGAGAGACACGTGACGCACAGAACGCAGCCACGTGCCGCAGAGACGTGACCCAGGGATAGAAAACAGGCACGTGCCGGAGACACGTGAGACCTAGCTAGGACGCGGGCACATCACAGAGCTGGAAACGAGACAGACGCAGCACGCACACGCCTCGGTGCCGGCAGGGTGCGGTTCCTGTGCTTGGGCACAGGAGGGCGAGACCGAGCCCATCCCTCGGTGCCGGCAGGGTGCGGTGCCGGGGTGTCACCACAGGAGGGAGACACTGGGCGCGTCTGGTGGGAGCGGCAGGGTGCAGTTCCCGTGTTCCGCCACAGGAGGGAGACACTGATCCCGGACTCGGCAGTCCCCGAGGGGCTCGGGGCAGAACCATCGGCAGGGAACGGTTTGGGTGAGGATCGGCTGGGAAAATTCCAGCAGAAAAGAGCACAGACACATGGCACAGGGACACGGGAGGCAGAGGGACACGCCGCAGACGTGGAACGCAGGCACACGCACGAGAGGCACGTGACACGGAGAACACAGACACGTGGCACAGGGACACGGGACACAGAGACATGGCACAGACACACGTGAGTCAGAACAGAAACACGTGCCAGAGAGACACGTGCCACAGACATCCAAAGGATTTGATGCCATAGGGTAGGAAAGCTTTTGGGCACGGGAGTTGCAGAGTTTGATGGCAATAGTGCCTGAAAAGAAGAAGAGCAACGAGGTTTGTCCCAGTGCTGTTGGATTGGGTGTGGATTTGCCCTGCAGGGAATGAATGTCCTGGGCAATTGAGCCCAGAAGGTGCCAGAGGCTCTCCCAGGAATATTTCTTTTTTCCTTCCCTTTGGGGTCATTTCATCTCCACCCTGCCACGAGCAATTTCTGAATTTCTCCTGGAGAAAACCTGGTGGCAGAGCAGGTTGCAGGCGACATGAAGAGCAAAGGTTGGTTTGTGTTGGGGACCTTGAAATAACTTGGGAGCAGAAGCTCCCAACTTTTTCTTTTCTTTCTCTTTGTCTCTGTCACGTGCTGGACTTGCCTGGGGGGATGTCAGGCCTTCGTGGCTGTGAGTTTCTTTTTTTTTTTTTCCCTGGGAAAGTGGAAATAAAGAGGAAGGAAGGAATGGGAGCAATGTTTTCTGCAGCCTTTCCCCTTTGCTGAAATGTTTTCTGCACTCCTTTCTCTTTTTGCCTTCGACTGTAAAGTCATTGCCTGGGAATGGCCCTTCTGCCAGCGCCCGAGGTGGCGCCGATGAGCAGAGGTGACCTCCTGCCACACCGAGGATGGCGGCTGGTGGCACGGTGGTGTTGACCTTCCAAAGATGGCGGCGCCGTGCGCATGGGCATCGGGTCGGGGGCGGTGCCGCCTTCTGCCACACCAAAGATGGCGGCTGGGGGGGGATGTGCAGCGTGGTTGACCTTCCAAAGGTGGCGGTGCCGGCAGGGAAGGACCCCGGTGCGTCTACTCGGCTGCCTGAACTCGAGCCGGACACCGACACGCAGCCCGCGGCTTCGGCGCCGTTTCGCGCGGCGTTTGCCGCCGTGGGGACACGGCCGGTGGGGCCAGCGGCGCCGGGAGCGGGCGGGAGCCGCGCGGGAGGCGGCAGGCGGCACCAGAAACACCTCTGTCGCGCAGGCGCCGAGCCGCGCTTCGGGCGAGAGGAGCCCGGGCTCAGGTGCGCCTGCCAGGCTGACAAGGAACAGGTGCGGGGGGCGGGCCCGAGGTGATTTCCAGCCCGGCAAACCGCCGCGGCCGCCATTTGCCCTCAGAGAACGGTGCGGGCAGGAGCTGCCTGTCGGCGCTGCCCAGGTGAGGCTCGGGGGCCTCGGCCTCCCCTGCTCTCCCCCCTCTAGCCCTCTTTTCTGCCCCCCGTGTTGCCCTTCTTTCTCCCCCTCCTTCCTGCTCGCCGTATTCCCCTTCTGTGTCCCCTTTCCCCTCTTTCCTCCTCTCCCTATTGCCATTCTTTCTCCCCCTCCTTCCTCTTCCCCACCTTGTCTTTTTCTCTCCCCGTTTCCCCTCCTTCCTCCTTGCCGCGTTCCGCTTATTTCTCTCCCTTTTTTCCTTTATCCCCTTCTCCTTCCTTCTCCCCCCAAAGCTTGCTTTCTGCCCTTCTTTCTCCCTTTACTCCCCTTCTTCGTCCCCCTTTTTGCCCTCCTTCCTCCTTTTCTCCGTATTTCCCTTCGTTCTCCCCCTTTTCTCCCCGTCATATTCCTCTTTTTTTCTCCCCTCCTTCCTCGCCCCATATTCGCCTTCCTTCTCCCCCTTTTTCCTCCTCTCCGTATTTCCCCATTTTTCTCCCCTGTTCCACTCCTTCCTCGTCTGTGTATTCCCTTTATTTCTACCCCTTCTCCTTCTTCCTCGTCCTCGTATTCCACTTCTTTCTCCCCCTTTTCCTTCCTACCCGTATTCCTCTTTTTTCTCTCCCTTTCCCCTCCGTCCTCCTCCTGATATTCTCCTTCTTTGTCCCCATTTTTCCTCCTCTCTCTATTCCCCTTTTTTCCTCCCCTTTCTTCCTTCTCTCCCTAGTCGCCTTTCCGCTCCCCCTTTTCCTTTCTCCCCCTTTCTTCTCCTGCATTTACTTTCCGCGGTCTGCAGCACTGACGCCAAAAGCGTCTACATTCTCCCAAATATCGCTCCCAAGATGCACTTCGGTCAGCAGCTATTTGCATGACCGCACCCCTTTTCCCATGATGCCGTTCGCAGCTAGCTAATTTGCATGACCGCGCCTCCTTCCCTTAATTGGCCTTTCCTTCGCGCATGCGCAGTCTGCCGCAATTCATGAGCGCCCCCCCCCCCCCCCCCCCCCCCGGGATCTCCAGAATTCTATAGGTGGCTACAGCACTGCCTGAGCCAAATCTGGATTTTGCCGGCGGTCGCGCCATTTTTCTCGGCTTCTTCAGGTGCGGGGAACGCGTGCGGTGGGATTAGTGGCGCCGGGGGCGGTCGGGGGCAGCGCCTGCTGCGGCCGGCACGGGCACGGGCGGCTCTGTTTCGGCCGCGCGTCTCCGCCCCTCCGGAGGACCCCCCAGGCGCGCGGGCAGCGGCGGGAAGAGGAGGGAGGGGGCGGGAACCGGCGGGAACCGGCGGGCAGCGACGGGAAGAGGAGGGAGGCGGCGGGAAGAGGAGGGAGGCGGCGGGAACCGGCGGGCAGCGGCGGGAAGAGGAGGGAGGCGGCGGGAAGAGGAGGGAGGCGGCGGGAAGAGGAGGGAGGCGGCGGGCAGCGGCGGGCAGCGGCGGGCAGCGGCGGGCAGCGGCGGGCAGCGGCGGGAAGAGGAGGGAGGCGGCGGGAAGAGGAGGGAGGCGGCGGGAAGAGGAGGGAGGCGGCGGGAAGAGGAGGGAGGCGGCGGGAACCGGCGGGAAAAGGAGGGAGGCGGCGGGCAGCGGCGGGAACCGGCGGGCAGCGGCGGGAAGAGGAGGGAAGAGGAGGGAAGAGGAGGGAGGCGGCGGGCAGCGGCGGGAAGAGGAGGGAGGCGGCGGGCAGCGGCGGGAACCGGAGGGAGGAGGAGGGAGGCGGCGGGCAGCGGCGGGAAGAGGAGGGAGGCGGCGGGAACCGGTGGGAAGCGGCGGCGGTCCCCGCGCGGCTTCGGAGCAGCCACTGAGTAAACGGAGGTACCTGGGGGGGGGTATGGGGGTGCTCCCAGGACCGGCGGGCAACGGCGAGGCGCGCCGGGCGCCTTTGCTGGGTCGGGGTCGGGACGGGCACCCGGGGCTGGGGGGGCGGGGGCGGGGGGGCGCACATAGAGCGGGCACTGCCAGGCGTCTGTTCCTTGCGTGTACCCGCCTCCCCCCTGGGGGGTCAGCGGAAACCCTGCTGTCCTTTAAGAAAGGAGAAGAAAGAGAAACGGAGGGAAAAAAACCCCAAAACTCCAAAAACCTGCACTGAAACGAAACAAACAAAATAAAGCCCACAAAATAAGAACAAAAGAGGAAAACAAAACTTAATGAAAACAAACAAAAAAAATAAAAAAAGGGGAGGAAAAAAAAAGAAGAAAAATCATGAAAATAGGAACATTTTGGTATGCTCCTTTGAAATGTATTGATGGCTTCAGCGTTTGAAATATAGTTCCCTTTTGTATGCTGTCCAAATTAGTAAAGGCGGCTAAAAATGGAATGGTGCTCCTCTGCTTTTGGCACTGGTTTGCCATTATAGTGGTTGATACTCTTCCATAGTCCTGGTAGCTGGAAAACCTTGTCTCTTTTTTTCTGTCCTGTGATCCAGGTGAGATGGCTTTTGGCAAAGGATGCTGTGTGGCTCACAAGCTGGATGTGCTTCCCTTTGCTGCGATTCTGGAAACTGGAAATGGGGAAGAGTGTCTCATGCTTAAGCCTGGACTTGTAGCTCACTTGTGTAAGTTGATTTTTTTTGATGGCTACATTGTTAGGGAGGTGGCAGACTTAAGCTTGTGTGAGGCATTTATTTGTGGAATGGAAAGAAGTGCCTGTTCTCTTTTTCTGTTTGCACGTGGCCATGTTTCTGATTTAAATGAGAAATGAAAAAGACCACTGTACTCACTAGCAAAACTGGGCCAAGTGAAACCAACACAATGTGTGTATATGTGTGTGTATACGTATATGTATGTGTATCTGGGCGTATGTGTTTGTATATGCACGTATATGTATATACATAGCTGTATATATATCCATATATGTGCGTATATGTGTGTGTATGTATATGTGCATGTGTGTTTTTATATATATATATACACACACATATATGTGTATATAATCAGTCTTACTTTATATTATATATGACAATTAAACATTGTCATAAGTATGATTATTATGAACCAGATTCACACTGGGCGTACCAATGTGTGTAATGTCTTGGTGGCAGTGGGTGAGTATCCAGAAATATATATGTGTATATACATAGTATAGACTGTAAAACCAGACTGATTGATAGGGTCTCTGTGCCATTTTGGAGGTGGGGGGGGAGGAGCCGGCCAAGAACGTGTCTGAACCTGACCTGGATTCTGTGGGCTGTGATCTTGCCCACCCTGATGCTCAGCCTGAGACTAGCTGGTGTCTTTGGCCTTTCTGGGGAGAAGGGGAAGCGTGTGACAGCCTGGCTTTAGTACACTGTGGCCTTCGCCCCCTGACACTCAGCCTGAGTCCAGCTGCTGGGTTTGGCTCTTTTGAGGAGAAAGGTGGATGCATGTGTCAGCCTGGCTTCTGTGGGCTGCGGTCATGCTCCCGGCCATCACTCAGGAGGAGTGCTGCTGATGGGGTTTGACTTTTTGGGGAGAAGGGTGAACTGTGTGTCAGCCTGGCTTCTGTGCACTGTGGTCTTCCCCCCTAACACTCAACGAGAGTGCAGCTGCTGGGTTTGGCCTTTTTGGGTAGAAAGGTGAATGCATGTGTTGGCCTGGCTTTTGTGGCCTGTGATCTTGCTCCCTGCTCTTAGACATCCAGGGTGCTGCTGCTGTGTTTGGCTCTTTTGGGGAGCAGGGGGAAGTGTGTCCCTCTGGCTTGTGTGGGCTGCGGTGTTGCCCCCTGTGATGGTCAGTCAGAGTGCGGCTGCTGGCTTTGGCTTTTTTGGGGAGAAGGGGGATGTGAGTGAAAGCCTGGCATCTGTAGGCTATGTGCTTGCTCCCTGTAATCCGTCAGGCAGAGTGTTTCAGGTGCTGGGTTTAGCCTTTTTAGGGAGAAATGGGAAGTGCCTGTAAGCCTGGCTTTTGTGGGCTCTGCTCTAGATCCCTGCCATCACTCAGCTGGGGTGGAGCAGCTGGGCATGGCCTTTTTGAGGAGAAGGGGGAGGTGTGTGTCAGCGTGGCTTCTGTGAGTTGTGCTCTTGTTCCCTGCCATCACTCAGCCAGATTCTATCTACGGGGTTAGGTCTTTTTGGGGAGAAGGGGGAAGCGTGTGTCAGCCTGGCTTCTGTGGGTTGTGCTCTTGTTCCCTGCCATCACTCAGCCAGATTCTATCTACGGGGTTTGGTCTTTTTTGGGAGAAAGGGGAAGCGAGTGTGAGCCTGGCTACTCTGGGCTCTGGCCTTGCTCCCCTCTGTCACTCAGCTGGGGTGTAGCTGCTGGGTTTGCCCTTTTTGTGGAGAAGGGTCAAGTGTGTTTCAGTCTGGCTTCTGTGGGCTATGCGCTTGCTCCGTGCCATCAGTCAGCTGGGGTGCAGCTGCTGGGGTTGGGCTTTTTGGGGGGACAGGTCCCGTGTGCCTAAGTCTGGCTTCTGTGAGCTGTGCTCTGGCTCCCTGCCCTCACTCAGGCAGAGTGTTGCAGGTGCTGGGTTTGGCCTTTCTGGGGACAAATGGGAAGTGTGTGTAAGCCTGGTTTCTGTTGGCTGTGCTCTTGTTTGACTGCCACCACTCGGCTGGGGTGCAGCTCCTGGGTTTGGCCTTTTTGGGGGAAAAGGGGGAAGTGAGTGTAAGCCTCTCTTCTGTGGTTTGTGCTCTTCTTCCCTGCCATCGCTGAGACAGATTGTAGCTGCTGGGTTTGGCCTTTTTGGGGAGAAGGGGGAAGCGTGTGTCAGCCTGGCTTCTGTGGGTTGTGCTCTTGTTCCCTGCCATCACTCAGCCAGATTCTATCTACGGGGTTAGGTCTTTTTGGGGAGAAGGGGGAAGCGTGTGTCAGCCTGGCTTCTGTGGGTTGTGCTCTTGTTCCCTGCCATCACTCAGCCAGATTCTATCTACGGGGTTTGGTCTTTTTTGGGAGAAAGGGGAAGCGAGTGTGAGCCTGGCTACTCTGGGCTCTGGCCTTGCTCCCCTCTGTCACTCAGCTGGGGTGTAGCTGCTGGGTTTGCCCTTTTTGAGGAGAAGGGTCAAGTGTGTTTCAGCCTGGCTTCTGTGGGCTATGCTCTTGCTCCGTGCCATCAGTCAGCTGGGGTGCAGCTGCTGGGGTTGGGCTTTTTGGGGGGACAGGTCCCGTGTGCCTAAGTCTGGCTTCTGTGAGCTGTGCTCTGGCTGCCTGCCATCATTCAGGCATAGTGTTGCAGGTGCTGGGTTTGGCCTTTCTGGGGACAAATGGGAAGTGTGTGTAAGCCTGGTTTCTGTTGGCTGTGCTCTTCTCTGACTGCCACCACTCGGCTGGGGTGCAGCTCCTGGGTTTGGCCTTTTTGGGGGAAAAGGGGGAAGTGAGTGTAAGCCTCTCTTCTGTGGTTTGTGCTCTTCTTCCCTGCCATCGCTGAGACAGATTGTAGCTGCTGGGTTTGGCCTTTTTGGGGAGAAGGGGGCAAGTGTGTGTCAGCCTGGCTTCTCTGGGCTGTGCTCTTGTGCACCCTGACTCTCAGCCTGAGTCCACCTGCTGGGTTTGGCCTTTTTGGGGAGAAGGGGGAAGTGAGTGTAAGCCTCTCTTCTGTGGTTTGTGCTCTTGTTCCCTGCCATCACTAAGCTAGATTGTAGCTGCTGGGTTTGGCCTTTTCGGGGAGAAGGGGGAAGTGTGTGCAAGGCTGTCTTTTGTGGTTTGTGCCCTTTTTCGCTGCCATCGCTGAGACAGATTCTGGATGCTGGGCTTGGGCTTTTTGGGGAGAAGGAGCAAGCTAGTGTAATGCTGGCTTCTGTGGGTTGTGCTCTTGCTCCCTGCTCTCACTCATCTGGGTTGCAGCTGCTGGGTATGGGCTTTTTGGGGAGAAGGGGGAAGTGTGTGTCAGCCTGGCTTCTGTGGGCTATGCTCTTGCTCCGTACCATCAGTCAGCTGGGGTGCAGCTGCCGTGGTTGGCCTTTTTAGGGGGACAGGTCAGGTGTGCAAAGTCTGGCTTCTGTGAGCTGTGCTCTGGCTCCCTGCCCTCACTGAGACAGAGTGTTGCAGGTGCTGGGTTTGGCCTTTTTCGGAGACGGGGCAATTGAGTGTAAGCCTCTCTTCTGTGGTTTGTGCTCTTGTTCCCTGCCATCACTAAGCTAGATTGTAGCTGCTAGGTTTGGCCTTTTTGGGGGGAAAGGGGAAGTGAGTGCAAGCCTGTCTTGTGTGGTTTGCGCCCCTCTTCCCTGCCATCGCTGAGACAGATTCTAGCTGCTGGGCTTGGGCTTTTTGGGGAGAAGGGCAAGTGAGTGTAATGCTGGCTTCTGTGGGTTGTGCTCTTGTTCCCTGCCATCACTCAGCCAGATTCTATCTACGGGGTTTGGTCTTTTTGGGGAGAAGGGGGAAGCGTGTGTCAGCCTGGCTTCTGTGGGTTGTGCTCTTGTTCCCTGCCATCATTCAGCCAGATTCTATCTACGGGGTTTGGTCTTTTTTGGGAGAAAGGGGAAGCGAGTGTGAGCCTGGCTACTCTGGGCTCTGGCCTTCCCTCTGTCACTCAGCTGGGGTGTAGCTGCTGGGTTTGCCCTTTTTGAGGAGAAGGGTCAAGTGTGTTTCAGCCTGGCTTCTGTGGGCTCTGCTCTTGCTCCGTGCCATCAGTCAGCTGGGGTGCAGCTGCTGGGGTTGGGCTTTTTGGGGGGACAGGTCAAGTGTGCAAAGTCTGGCTTCTGTGAGCTGTGCTCTGGCTCCCTGCCCTCACTGAGACAGAGTGTTGCAGGTGCTGGGTTTGGCCTTTTTAGGTAGAAGGGGCAAGTGAGTGTAAGCCTCTCTTCTGTGGTTTGTGCTCTTCTTCCCTGCCATCACTAAGCTAGATTGTAGCTGCTGGGTTTGGCCTTTTTGGGGAGATGGGGGATGTGTGTGCAAGCCTGGTTTCTATTCGCTGTGCTCTTTTTCTGTGCTACCACTCGGCTCGGGTGCAGGTCCTGGGTTTGGTCTTTTTGGGGAGAATGATCAAGTGTGTTTAAGCCTAGCTTCTCTGGGCTGTGCTCTTGCTCCCTGCCAATCCATCCATCACCTTGGGGACAGCTGTTGGGTCTGGCCTTTCTGGCCTGAGGGGTCAAGCGTGTGTGTGTGTGTGGATTCTGTGCGTTCTGCTGTTGCTCGCTGCCATCACTGAGCTGGGGTGCATCTGCTGTGTTTGCACTTTTTGGGAAGAAGGGGGAAGCGTGCCTAAGCTGGGCTGCTGTGGCCTCTGCTCCTGCTCTGTGCCATCACTCAGAAAGGTTCTAGCTACTGGATTTGGCGTTTTTCAGGAGAAGCAGGAAGCGAGTGTAAGCCTGGCTACTGTGTGCTGTGCTCTTGCGCACTGCCAGAACTCCGCTGGAGTGCAGCTGCTGGGCTTGGCCTTTTTGGGTAGAAATGTGAATGCATGTGTTGGCCTGGCTTTTGTGGCCTCTGGTCTTGCTCCCTGCTATTAGTTATCCAGAGTGCTGCTGCTGTGTTTGGTCTTTTGAGGATAAGGGTGAAGTGTGTGTAATCCTGTCTTCTGTGGGCTGTGTCCTCACTCATTGTTTTAGTCAGCTGTAGTGTAGGTGGTGCCTTTTTTCTTTGCATGTATTCCTTTCTTTCTTCCTGCTATCCCTCATTCGTGGCTTTCCCTTTTTGTAATGTTTGCTGTTGGACTTTCAGTGTGGAGTGCAACTTGGGTATCTTTACTGAGCCTTTTTTTGTTGTAGCTTTTTCATGTGGTTTTTGTTTTCCTGGATAAATGTCACGTGAGTGTTTGAGGCATTACCTACCTGAGTATATGGCTGTTCTGTGCTATGGTGTGTGGCTCCTTTTGTTTGTTATTTGTCCTGTGTGTAGTAGCGTACATGGGCTTCAGCTCGGCTGCTAGTTTTATTCCTGAGTCTGTCTTTTTGTCCTTGGGCTTGCTTTGCAGGAGGTTTGCTGCATTGTCTTTCTTCTCTGCATGTTGTTTAATGCACTGTCAGTGACTTCGGTGCTTTCAGGGGCTAAAGTACTTTTGCTTTTAGCACCTAGATGGAGCCTATGTGGCTTCAGTGGGCCAGGTGCTGTGGATGCTGTCCTCTCATGTAATGGTGTAAAGTTCTGCTCATGCCACTTGCCTTTGAGTGCCTTGTTGGTCATGTGGGCTGTGTTGTTCCTTTACTAGTTTGCGTCTGCTGCTCAGTGTATTGTGTGAAACACTACCTGTGCTCCTGCCTTATTGACTACTTGACCCTGTGCCGTGAAGCCCCTTTCAGTTGCTGCCCCGCTCTTCTTTTTTATCGTATTCTTCCTAGCCTGGAGTATGCACCCTGGGCAGTAATAGGAGGGCTCAGTCTGCCTGTGGTGTCCTGTTGTGATATGTCATATCTGGGCTCTGGGGAGGTGCTTGGCCCTCTCTGTAGCATGGCTGTGATTGACCTTTGGGGCCCTCTTTTCCCCTTGGAAGTTACTTCCCTCTTCTGAATGCCTTTGTTTTATTTTCAGTGCTAGCCGTAATGGTCTGTTTGAGTGGTGAAGTGGCATTGGGAGGCTCACTGGCAAAATTAATTTCTTGTCTTCTTGGTGACCCTAGCCATCAAGGACCTTATATTTGTTCTGATGTGGCACGTGTGTTGGGTGGGATGGGGGTTGTGAGCAGTTTTTCTTACCTTCCCGAGCAGCACCTCGTTTCCCGTTCCGTTTATGTGCCCCGCATCCTCCTATCCGACGGTTCAGAGGCACAGGAGTCTTCTGGGTCTCGGGTGCCTTCTGTCTGCACTCGGTGGTTGAACCTACACTGGCGTCTTTCCGTTTTGCTCTCTGTCGTCCTCCTTAGTCTTTCTCCTTCCTCCTTGTTAGCAGTGTGCTTCACCGTCCTGTTAAAATTTTAAAAGTTTAATAACTGGCAGTATGTGATAAAGACAATAAAGCAAACGAAGAGTGCTGGGTCATTGGTCTTTAGCCAGAAGGCCCCCCTGGTCTTCCTGGGGATATATTAATTACTGTTTATATTGCATCAGCGTCTTGTCTGTTTATTGGCATTTCTCAACATTGAAGCTTTTTTCTGAAGGAATTTGGTCTTGGAAGCAAGAGCCATTTAGTGTGGCTCCTACTTGATCCTGCCTTTTTAGAGCATGTGTATTTTTTGGCTCCTGTTTTTTTGCTTCTCATTGTCATCTACAGTTTCCCCCTATATTGTGTGGTTCTTGTGGGTGGGTATTGTTGGTAGTTGACATATCGGTAGCAGGGATCTGGTTATTGCCAGTAAAACTGTAAACATTTTCAACTAGTTATGCTTATTTTTTGAGCAGTGTATCCAGATTCAGTTAATAATAGCAGTCAAGGTATCATGCCTGTATCTTTACATGTTGTTACATGCCTATGTCTTTATAAGAGCAGTAGTTTTGTGTAAGAGTGCAAACCACACCTGTGACACCCATTTTAGTATTTGTGCCAAGCTGCCATTAAAATACAGCTTTATCATCCTAGTTCTATTTCATCCTAGTTCTTTCACCACTGTATCTAGATTCATTTAGTAATAGAAGTCTAGGCATTAGTTATTGGTACCCACCCATATCCTTATAACAGCCCTCCTTTTGTCTAAGAGTACAAGCCACGCACGTGACATCCATCTTAACATTTGTGCAATGCTTACTGTATTGTATGTATTTATCACCTCAGGTATCCTAGTTCTTTTGCCAATGTACTTACATTTAGTTAATAGTAGAAGTCATCCAAGTAGTTATTGTTATATGCGTATATCTTTTTCTCAGGAACATTTTTGTATAACAGTAGAAACAATACATGCGATACCCCTTTTAATATTTGTGCATAGCTTATCTGATAATATGTAACTTTCCCCCAGCTATATTAGTTATTTCACCAGCGTCTTTACATTCAGATGATAACAGAAGTCATCAGTTCACGTTACACAGCTAAGTATTTTTCGCAAGATGACTTTTTCATCAGAGTAGAAGCCATATCCACACGACAGCCCTTTTAACAGTTGCGAAAAGCTGACACTACGGCGTGTATTTATCACAGCACCCGTATTAGGTATTTCACCTGTGTCTCTATTCTGTGTGTTCCGTGTATTCAGTTAATAACACAAGTCACGCCACTAGTTATTATTACCTGCCTTTGTCTTTATCACAGTAGTACTTTTGTACACGAGTAGAAACCTTGCCCGTCATACCCATTTTAATATTTGTGCCAAGCTGATGCTATAATATCTATTTATCCCAAGAGCTATATTAGTCATTTCACCAGTCTATCTGCGCTCAGCTAATAACAGAAGTCAAGGTATTAGTATTTATGTTTTTAGAAAATATCTACCTGCCCATACAAAAGTGCACGAGGGTAAAAACGGCTCCAGGCACCTTTTCGGTCCCGTGAGCATCCAGGTCAGAACTCAGGTGCACGATCCCTCGCTGCACCCCTACCCCGACCCTCGAGATTAATTCTCGCAACGTCCCGTGCCCTTCGACAGCTCGGTGACGAAGCCGTACCGAAACCGGAACAACGTCACAAACCTCACGGCACGACAGCACAGTGATCCTAAAACCGGGACCGGTCCGGAACCGTCACGGCAGCGGCACGTACCAACCCAAACAACCCGACGAGGCTCGAAAGCCTGGACCGGCGCAAGACGGTAACCGTCAGACCGGCAAAGCCCCGGCTCTTTTCTCCCTTAAAGGGTTCCCGTGCATTTTTCAGCACCGTAAGGGTTTAACTCTGCATCTCAGGGTGCTTCCGCCATATCCCGGTACTCAGTGTCTCATACAGGAACGAGACTGGCACATACATATCTACAATACCACACAAAGGTCTATTGTTTTTTTTACTTTTACTTACAGTGTATATAGCCCTAATTAGAGGTCCCAATGAGAGACACACAAGTCCCTAAGAGCTACCCATGCATGTAATTACTAACCTCCCCCCCTACTTAGTCACACATGCAGTATTAGTTAGCAATCACTAGAGGCTAATTATGTTAGTTAACAACAAATTATTCAGCTACTATTAGCTATGCTACCAAAACACAAAGTTCTATTTCCTACCTGGTCTCTGCCCTTTTACTCAACGAAGCTGGAGCCAAAAAGAAGCTGTAGCCATACCCCCGAAGAGTTTTCTTCTTCGTCGAGCCCTTTCCTCACCCCAGGTTTAAGTCAGAGGAGCCAAACAGCCCCATGCCTTCCGAGGGCTTTTATGCCAGGTGGGTGGTATTTGCCCCCTCCCCTTTTCCTGGGGCACGCTGGGAACGAGAGGCGGGCCGGGCCGGTCAGGGGTATATTAACCCCAGCCTGCTGCAAAGGGCATCAGTCCCTCTCTGGCATTTGCTGGGGTGAGAGCTCTCCTCTCCTTTCAACGAAGGGGATATTTTAGCTCCTCTCAGCTCTTCTTCAGCAGGTGCTTTTGGCATCTCAAGCAAGAGTGGCTTTGAAGATGGCATGAAGAAGATAGCATTAAACACAGGGAGTATTTAAGTTTTTAGTTTTAAGTCGCACGTTCGGGTGTGGTAAGGCGCCTTTGTAATTTAACAAATTTTCTGATTTGTTTCCGTTCCCGTTTTCTTTTTTCTCTTTAGGAGCGTCGCAACTTCCTGAAATTCCATGCTGCATCGGGTTCGATCTTTCCAATTTTTCCAGCGTATTCATCCTGTCACAAAGGGGACAAGCCTTACATCAAAGATAACATCCGAAATTGAGGCTTCCCGTAGGTAAGTATTACGACAGGGAGAGGGACCGTGAGCAGCGTACAGGGTTAGGAATTACGGGGGGGATGGGCTACTGGGCTCAAAGGTAGCGATGTAGGAAATAGCGTCTATTCAGGGCCCCCTCAGACATTTCCCCTAGCGCAGCCGGCGCGTTTAGGTCTCTTTGGGCACACAGATACATCCACCCCGCTCATAGAAACACCGTGTAAGTGCTCCTTCCAGACCCAGGTGTCCATCCTAATAACAGCCATAGCTTTTGAGCCTGGATGAAGCCAGAGACTCAAGGAGCTAGGTGCACTTAGGAGATAGCAAGTAGCCGAATTGCGGGCATTTGATCCACGTGCCACTAAACTCATATATCGGATTCGATTTCCTTTATCATAGCTGAGAAGCTAACCCGGGATCCTGGCGCCTTCCGAGACGGCCGAGGCGGACTCCTTTAGCCTCTTCAGCTTCACATCGCCCGTCATCCAAAAGATAAGTCAGGGGTCACGACCCAAAGACGGGCCGATAGCAGGGTGGCAGGCTGGGAATACCCAGGAGAGATCTAAAAATGAGCACGGGGAAAGAGATGTCCTTTGAGGCACCTCTGAGGATAACCAAAGGGAGCAGCTCTACTCGGATCGCAACCATAGGGCGTGCAGCGCAGAGCAGTTCCGGTCCGTCTCGTGTCGTCTAGCGTCTTTTGTCGTGTTACGTGTCTTTGGGGTCCCTCGGATTGGTCATCTTCACCTTTTACTCTCGGGTCAAAGCATCGGTCGCCGCCTCTAGGTTTTCAAACTCTCGCACTTCTCGGCACAGTGCCGGTATCGTTCGCTCTTTTACCAGCGTTCTCGGCCGCATCTTGGAATCGCATCTCGGAAGCGTGGAGTCACGTATGTAGGAGATGTCTTTTGAGGCTTCGTTCCCGGCTGTTTTGCCATCCGTCCTTTCTGGCCGAGAGTCGTACCGTCTCGGGGCTCGTAAGGACACGGGGAGCATTCCGAACAGAGCGTTGTCTCATAGCCATCTCCATCATCGCGACCCCCAGTTCTCGTAACGGGTCGGTCCGTTAGAGTCTTTTCTTGCGGTCCTTAGGACCCGCTCTGTCCACCATCGCCGTATCAGGGCTCATCTCTTTTGGCGTCGTCTCGATCCTTGCCATCTTCTCGCCGAGAGCTTTTTCCTCATCCTCGCTTCGCGCCGTTTGTAGCACACGTTCATGTCCATGTTTAGACCGGAACTGCTCTGCCCTGCAGAATAGACCGGGGGGGAGGGTAGGTGGAGTAGAGAGAAGCCTTTACAAGTAATCCATTACTTTGCTTAGCCACCCGAGCCACACCTCGGATGGAGCAAACTGCAGCCGGTCCATCTGGGGTTCGGGGGAGACAGTGGGAGCGATACAGCAGCATCTTGCAGCCTTTTAGTCATTTGTGTAAATGCATGCTGTTGTCAGATCCTGGGCATTTTGGTTTGAGAAATAAGAACTTCGGAAGGGTTAAGCTTTCCCTGCGTGTCTAACAGTGACAAACAATTCTTTTGCAGAGGCAGAGGAACGGGACGGCGACCCGACGCGAACGGAGGAGGCCAGAGGAGCGTGGCGACGAGGCGGGTCCGCACCCGGCGTCCGAGCGACGGCTCGAATTTCGGCTCCACATTTACCTCATCGTTCTGTTTTTCATCTCAATTTGTAAGACGGGCAGCGCTCGGCATGGCCGGGTATCGGTACAGGGTGGGGACCGTGAGTCCGATGGGTACCGGAGACCGAGATGAGTATTAATTCCGGCACAGAACTAGGTGCTGCTGGAGTCATGGTGTTGGCGATGAAACTATAAGCATTTTTTTTTGTTTCGTTCTACAGGCGGATCGCAGCATTCAGCCCCTCGTTCAATACGACAGAGACCCTTGCGGATAGAGGCCACCGTCAAGCGGTTCCAGACAGAAATGACCTCCTCAATGCGATGCTTTCGGACCCTACGTTCATCCGCACCTCTCCATTTTGGTTTGCCCCTTCTCTCCCAGGCAGGGCTTTTTGGGGGCAGTGTACACAGTGGATACGTTACAGCAGTTTCCTTTGCCTTTATTTTTAGGAAGTAATGCCGGATGTGAGCGGTCGAGGTCGACGGAGCGAGGTGAGCAGCGAACGGCAGACAGAAGGAGTCGTTATCGCTCAGGTCTCACCTTCTGGCGCAGCTCTAAGCATCCTTTGTCGTTTGTGCATTTCAGGGGGTCCACTCCCAAGACGTCCCGGCCCAGGATGCCAGAGGCCAGATGGGTGCGAGCCGAAGGTATAGATGCAGCGTAATTTCAGCGGAGTGGGCAGGTTGTAGTTCCCCAGTGTCTCAGCATCTTTTTTTTTCCTTTGTTTCTTTGCAGGTGCTGCTACTCCTAGGCATCCCAAGGAGTAGAGGCGAGCGGGTGAGTCGGCATTTTGGTGGGGTGACTAATAGGTGAGCGATACGTGGCAGTTTGCTAAGCTCTAAGCGTGCCTCGTCGTTCGTGTGTTTTAGGCGGTCCGCTCGTATTAGGCCCATCGGGGCCGAAACCCCTCGCCGACGAGCCGACCGACCCGGTTCGCAGCCCTCGCGAGCCTTCCGGAAGTATTAGGGGACTCGGCGACGAAGCCTTTACCTTTTCCATATGAAGTCGCCATCCGGGCAGCCTTCAGCGACGGCCGACGATTTGCGGTGAGTCGGGGAGGTAGGGAGGAGGAGCGAGGTTCCGCTCAAGTTTCAGCAATGCCACATCACCGCGTCTCCTCTTACCCAGGTATGCCCTGCGATGATGGCGTCAGCCCCCCAGCACGGCCGGAGCGTGCGGCCGAGGACCCGGGTGTTCTCAGGAGACGGTGAGTAGGGAGATTGTCGGGTTTTGGCCGACGTGGCACTAAGATCACGCGTTGACGTTTGGCTTTCTTTGTCGTAGCCGACTAAGAGAGAACAGCTCGGTGATGGCAGGAAGTTCCGAGACGGCGAGGAGGCCTCCTTTCGCACCCGACGAGGATTCACGTCCCCGGACGTCCGAGAGATAAGTCGAGGGCTACGAGCCCCAGAGGGGATGGACGCCGTGTGCCGGGTCGGGACTCACCGGGAGGGATTTTTGGAATTAGCTCTGGAGACCGGGATGTCCAGGAAAGGGCCCCTTAGGCCACATAAAGGGATAGCCTCAATTTTGATCACGACGCAGAGGTGCGCAGGGCAGAGCAGTTCCGATGCACGTTGTGTCATTTGTCTGTCGTGCGTTCTGTGCGTTCTGGGCATCTCGTGTCGCACGTCTTTTGCCTTAACCCCTTTGAGGGGATTCTCCAAAAGCCCACGTGTCATCCTTAGCATCTCCGATCTCCACATTCATCGCCCCGGGGCCGATCTTTTCAAACCTTTGACTCCCCAGCCCGGACGCGCATCGGAATCGCATCTCTCTTCAGCAGCATCGAGTCGGACATCCCTTACGGTCTCGTTCTCGGCCGTATTGATAGCTGCGTACCGCAACGATCCATTATAGCAGGCTAGGACTTGTAAGAACGTGCGGTCAGAATTCTCTCCACGTCTTCACAGTTCTCGGGCATCCATCTTTGCCGTTTCGGCGAGCTCGTTGTAAGGCGATTCCATTAACATCTTCCGCCAGGGTTCTTCGAGCCTTGTCGGCTCACCGTCGGTCTCACCTAGGTCATTTCGTTCCACCTTGCGATCGTTCTTCTTGCGGAGAGTTTTCTCTCATTGTCCCATCCCCTCGTTGCATCTCCCATCTCACGGCCGTCTGTCTGTGTTCGGCCCGGAGCTGCTCTGCCCTGCTGCACAGTCTGGTACGTAGGTGTAACAGGAATAAGACCATATTGTTAATTTGTCGGCCGGCCTAGCCGGTCGAGCCCACGGTTTTGCAGCCATCCCACACGTCCCGGTCGCCGGCTTTACGATAGCGATCCTCGGGAGAGCAGGAGCCCGGGGATCCCAAGTTTGTAACGTAGGGCGTAGTTATACTCCGGATGGTACGCATTGGCAAAAGATGTCTGGACCTGTTAAGTTACCATGCAGCTCTTTGACTTTTGTCACGACTTTCTTTCAGATGCAGATGGATTATATCCGTGGCAGAGCGTCCCATACCGGGTGAGTGGGTTCCCACGTGAAGGTCAGTCACCGTTTGTCTTTGCAGGGGAAAGTGAAACCGTGACTGTGTTACAGCATTCTTCTCTGCCTTTATTTTTAGGAGGTGATGCCCTACATCAACGTTCGAGGTCGACGGAGCGAGGTGAGCGGCGACCGGCAGACAGAACGCGTCGTTATCGTTCGGGTCTCAATTTCCGACGCAGCTCTAAGCATCCGTTCCCGTTTGCGCGTTTCGGGAGGTCCACTCGCAAGTTGTCTCGGCCCGGGACGTCAGAGGCCAGATCGGTGCAAGCTGAAGGTGTAGATGTGGTGTACTTCAACTGAAACTGCACATTTTGTGGTTTCACAGTGTCTCAGCACGTTTCTTTGCTTTGCTTCTTGGCAGGTGTCGCCGCTGCCCTAGGCACGCCGAGGAGCAGAGGGGAGCGGGTGAGTCAGCGTTCAGGGGAACGGTATGCGGCAGCCAGCACGCTCAGCGTGTACCTTTTTCATCTTGCAGGTGCTGTAGAGGAGGCCTCTGGAGTCAGATGAAGCTTTGAGGTGAGCCGGGGTGCTGGTGCATAGGAGCCTGGGCATTGCTCTTCTCGAGGGCGATAGTCACATTTCCTGTTTTGTCATCTCTAGGTGCCGTCAGCAGGCCCGGAGCTGACGTTTGGGAATGGCAGGTAACCCATAAGCCTCGGCAGGTGAGGCAGAGGGGTGTTGCGGAAGGGGTCTCTTTTGGGTCGTGTCATCGCAGTCTGAATTTTCTGAATCTTTGCAGGCGCCGAAGCAGACCTCGGGGAACATATCGACGTCCATGGCGCCGAGGCGTTCTTTTCCGTCGAGAGGCGGACTCGGTCGGCTCGTCCTCCGAAAGCTAAGTGTCAGGATCGGCGGTCGGGGGAAGGGAAAAACCTTTGGAATCACGGGAGGCAATCTGAAGTCAGCTTAGAGGAGAGGGCTGTAGTGGGACAGGTCCCTTGGAAGTAAAGGGAGAGGGTTTCTCCTCAGCATCAGCCGAGCCTTTGCCAGGCAGGGCAGGGCAGCTCCAACCCCTCTCCACGTTCTTGTGGGCTTCACATCATCCTGGATCTCTCTGAGTCTTGATGTCACCGTGGATCTCTCTGAGTCTTGATGTCACCGTGGATCTTTTTGCCTGAGGAGACCACCTTTTTGAGTCCAGAGCAATCGCCATGGTCACCTGGCAGTCATTGCCTCCTCCTCTAGGCCTACTGAGCTTCTTGAGCATCCTCTTAACAGCTTTGGCAATAACTTTGTTTCAGGGGTTATGTTTCTCTATCATATGCTATTTCTGTAAAGCTTGCGTCTGTGTTGTGTTGTTTGTGTCTTGTGCTGTTTGTGTCTATGTTGTGTTGCTTGTGTCCATCATCTTCTGTGTCATAGGGCTTTGTTAGGTCTCGATGCTGTATCAGCATTGTTCTGGGCCATATCAGCAGCAGGGCTTTCTACTTGTGTACTTTCCCACATCGGGCTTATTCCGGCATCTTGACATTTTTACTTTTGGAGACCAGAAGATGTTCTCATCTGTGTTCCTTCTCCATTTTGGTAGTACCTTCTTTTCATGTGTCATTCTCTTGGAGTTCTGTAATGAAGAGTATTAGACCCTCTTGCAGTGACTGCAGTAGTTCTGTAGGTTCCATCATCTTAAAGCCTATCCGGCTCAATAATTAATCTTCTGGAGAGTTATCTCACGTCCTTGTGTCATCTTTGCCTTTATGCGGTGCACCGTGGGTCCGTGCACCACTTAGGCTTGGAGCCGCCCTGCCCCGGCAGGTAGAGTCCCGGCTAGGTAGAACAGTTACCAGACTTAATGGTTCATCTATCGATTATGGGGTTTTGGGTACAACACTTATGGGCCGGATGTGGGGATAACTCCTAGCCTTCAGCCACTCGTAAACTGCCTCACGTTGTCTTGCAGGTCCCCGAGGAAGATTCCAGTCACACTGCGGTCACCGCCGCTACCGCTTTTCTCAGAGTCCAGAGTTTGACATTGAGGAGAGGGAGTTGGAAGATGAGTCGAAGCATCTTCTTCAGTAGAGTGTCTCAAGTGAGGGCAGCAGTCAGTGTGTGAGCTGAACAAGGGTGGCTGCCTGTGGCTGGTTATGGCTGCCTGTGACAGTGTGTGTGTGTTGCCTGGTGCTAAGCTTGTGTGTGTGTGTGAGAGAGAGTCTTTTACCTTTCAGGTTTTTCAACAAATTTTTAAACTTAGAATAAAAAAAACCCCAGCTGGGGGATTTTTTTTTCCCCCAGCTGGGGTTTTTTTTCCCTCGGTCCCGGCCGGTCTGCGAGGCGACGTTCATCGCCTATGTTCGAGTGCAGACCGTGCCGGGCCGGGGTTTTTCCGGGCAGGAGGATTTAGGGGGCTCCCGGGAACCACGTTCCCCTGGAGTGCTGCGAATGTGCGGTGGTGTCTGGGTGTCAGCAGTGGGGTTGAGATGAGGGCGATGGTGGGTTTGTCTGTGAGCTGGGGAAGGGTTGTGTCTGTGTGGTGGATGAGTGTTCTGTTTTCTGTGTGCTGCTTTTGTTTTGGCTTTCCTCTATCAATGAAACCGAATGTAACAAATTTCCCAGACATAGAGAAATGGTTACATTGGCTTGATATGTATTTGGCTTGTATTGGTCTGTATTCTGTATTTGCTGCTCCATTTCCATGTTTTGCTCTGTATGTAAATTGTACTTTTACTGCTGTGTATATGGATTGTATTTGTAATTGTGCTTGTACCTGTTGTTTACATGTGTTCTGCTGAAATTTATATAAAATTCATTCAGTAAAGTTGAATAAATCCTAATAAAGATACATTCCCCAACCCCCCACTTTTGGCTGTTGTCTGTTATTGGTGTGGTTTAGTAATTTCTTCACTCTATCTCTTGCTTTGCTTCCACTTTACTTTTCTATTTGTGTCTGTCTCTGTGTCTCTGTTTCCTGTTGTTTCTGACTGCCTGTTTCTCTGTGTTTTCCCTATTTTCTCCAACTGTATTTCCTCTATTTTCTTCACTCTCTATTTTCTGACTTTATTTTCTCTATTTTCTGTAACTTTATTTTCTCCACTTTCTCTATTTTCTTTTTCTCTAAGTCTCTTTTCTCTATTTCCTAGATCGCTAGCTGTTTCTTCTGTTTTCTAATTCTCTAGTTCTGTTTTCTCTATTTCCTCTAATTTCTCTTTCTTCTTTTTCTGTTCCAGCCGTCTGTTCCAGCCGTCTGTTCCAGCCGTCTGTCCAGCCGTCTGTTCCAGCCATCTGTCCAGCCCTCTTTCCTCTCTGTACTCTCTGTCCTCTCTGTCCAGCCCTCTGTCCTCTCTGTCCTCTCTGTCCTCTCTGTCCTCTCTGTCCTCTCTGTCCTCTCTGTCCTCTCTGTCCTCTCTGTCCTCTCTGTCCTCTCTGTCCTCTCTGTCCTCTCTGTCCTCTCTGTCCAGCCCTCTGTCCAGCCCTCTGTCCAGCCCTCTGTCCAGCCCTCTGTCCAGCCCTCTGTCCAGCCCTCTGTCCAGCCCTCTGTCCTGCCCTCTGTCCTGCCCTCTGTCCTGCCCTCTGTCCTGCCCTCTGTCCTGCCCTCTGTCCTGCCCTCTGTCCTGCCCTCTGTCCTGCCCTCTGTCCTGCCCTCTGTCCTGCCCTCTGTCCTCTCTGTCCTGCCCTCTGTCCTCTCTGTCCAGCCCTCTTTCCTCTGTCCTCTCTGTCCTCTCTTTCCTCTCTGTCCAGCTCTCTGTCCAGCTCTCTGTCCAGCTCTCTGTCCAGCTCTCTGTCCAGCTCTCTGTCCAGCTCTCTGTCCAGCTCTCTGTCCAGCTCTCTGTCCAGCTCTCTGTCCAGCTCTCTGTCCTCTCTGTCCAGCTCTCTGTCCAGCTCTCTGTCCAGCCCTCTTTCCTCTCTGTCCAGCCCTCTTTCCTCTCTTTCCTCTCTTTCCTCTCTTTCCTCTCTTTCCTCTCTTTCCTCTCTGTCCTCTCTGTCCTCTCTGTCCTCTCTGTCCTCTCTGTCCTCTCTGTCCTCTCTGTCCTCTCTGTCCTCTCTGTCCTCTCTGTCCAGCCCTCTGTCCTCTCTTTCCTCTCTGTCCTCTCTTTCCTCTCTGTCCAGCCCTCTGTCCTCTCTTTCCTCTCTGTCCAGCCCTCTGTCCTCTCTGTCCTCTCTGTCCTCTCTTTCCTCTCTGTCCTCTCTGTCCAGCCCTCTGTCCTCTCTGTCCTCTCTGTCCAGCCCTCTTTCCTCTCTTTCCAGCCCTCTTTCCTCTCTTTCTTTCCTCTCTTTCTTTCCTCTCTTTCTTTCCTCTCTTTCTTTCCTCTCTTTCTTTCCTCTCTTTCTTTCCTCTCTTTCTTTCCTCTCTTTCTTTCCTCTCTTTCTTTCCTCTCTTTCTTTCCTCTCTTTCTTTCCTCTCTTTCTTTCCTCTCTTTCTTTCCTCTCTTTCTTTCCTCTCTTTCTTTCCTCTCTTTCTTTCCTCTCTTTCTTTCCTCTCTTTCTTTCCTCTCTTTCTTTCCTCTCTTTCCTTCCTCTCTTTCCTCTCTTTCTTTCCTCACTTTCCTCTCTTTCTTTCCTCTCTTTCTTTCCTCTCTTTCTTTCCTCTCTTTCTTTCCTCTCTTTCTTTCCTCTCTTTCTTTCCTCTCTTTCTTTCCTCTCTTTCTTTCCTCTCTTTCTTTCCTCTCTTTCTTTCCTCTCTTTCCTCTTTCTTTCCTCTCTTTCCTCTCTTTCTTTCCTCTCTTTCCTCTCTTTCTTTCCTCTCTTTCCTCTCTTTCCTCTCTTTCTTTCCTCTCTTTCCTCTCTTTCCTCTCTTTCCTCTCTTTCCTCTCTTTCCTCTCTTTCCTCTCTTTCCCCTCTTTCCCCTCTTTCCCCTCTTTCCCCTCTTTCCCCTCTTTCCCCTCTTTCCCCTCTTTCCCCTCTTTGCCCTCTTTGCCCTCTTTGCCCTCTTTGCCCTCTTTGCCCTCTTTGCCCTCTTTGCCCTCTTTGCCCTCTTTGCCCTCTTTGCCCTCTTTGCCCTCTTTGCTCTCTGTCCTCTCTGTCCAGCCCTCTTTTCTCTGTCTCACTCTATATTATTTCCTCTAAGTCTAGCCCTCTTTTCTCTGTCTAACTCTATATTATTTCCTCTATTTCCAGCCCTCTTTTCTCTGTCTAACTCTATATTATTTCCTCTATTTCCAGCCCTCTTTTTCTAACTCTATATTATTTCCTCTATTTCCAGCCCTCTTTTCTCTGTCTAACTCTATATTATTTCCTCTAAGTCTAACCCTCTTTTCTCTGTCTAACTCTATATTATTTCCTCTAAGTCCAGCCCTCTTTTCTCTGTCTAACTCTATATTATTTCCTCTAAGTCCAGCCCTCTTTTCTCTGTCTAACTCTATATTATTTCCTCTAAGTCTAGCCCTCTTTTCTTTGTCTAACTCTATATTATTTCCTCTATTTCCAGCCCTCTTTTCTCTGTCTAACTCTATATTATTTCCTCTATTTCCAGCCCTCTTTTCTCTGTCTAACTCTATATTATTTCCTCTAAGTCTAGCCCTCTTTTCTCTGTCTAACTCTATATTATTTCCTCTATTTCCAGCCCTCTTTTCTCTGTCTAACTCTATATTATTTCCTCTATTTCCAGCCCTCTTTTCTCTGTCTAACTCTATATTATTTCCTCTATTTCCAGCCCTCTTTTCTCTGTCTAACTCTATATTATTTCCTCTATTTCCAGCCCTCTTTTCTCTGTCTAACTCTATATTATTTCCTCTAAGTCTAGCCCTCTTTTCTCTGTCTAACTCTATATTATTTCCTCTAAGTCCAGCCCTCTTTTCTCTGTCTAACTCTATATTATTTCCTCTAAGTCCAGCCCTCTTTTCTCTGTCTAACTCTATATTATTTCCTCTAAGTCTAGCCCTCTTTTCTCTGTCTAACTCTATATTATTTCCTCTAAGTCTAGCCCTCTTTTCTCTGTCTAACTCTATATTATTTCCTCTAAGTCTAGCCCTCTTTTCTCTGTCTAACTCTATATTATTTCCTCTATTTCCAGCCCTCTTTTCTCTGTCTAACTCTATATTATTTCCTCTATTTCCAGCCCTCTTTTCTCTGTCTAACTCTATATTATTTCCTCTATTTCCAGCCCTCTTTTCTCTGTCTAACTCTATATTATTTCCTCTAAGTCTAGCCCTCTTTTCTCTGTCTAACTCTATATTATTTCCTCTAAGTCTAGCCCTCTTTTCTCTGTCTAACTCTATATGATTTCCTCTAAGTCTAGCCCTCTTTTCTCTGTCTAACTCTATATTATTTCCTCTAAGTCTAGCCCTCTTTACTCTGTCTAACTCTATATTATTTCCTCTATTTCCAGCCCTCTTTTCTCTGTCTAACTCTATATTATTTCCTCTATTTCCAGCCCTCTTTTCTCTGTCTAACTCTATATTATTTCCTCTAAGTCCAGCCCTCTTTTCTCTGTCTAACTCTATATCATTTCCTCTATTTCCAGCCCTCTTTTCTCTGTCTAACTATATTATTTCCTCTAAGTCCAGCCCTCTTTTCTCTGTCTAACTCTATATTATTTCCTCTAAGTCTAGCCCTCTTTTCTCTGTCTAACTCTATATTATTTCCTCTAAGTCTAGCCCTCTTTTCTCTGTCTAACTCTATATTATTTCCTCTAAGTCTAGCCCTCTTTTCTCTGTCTAACTCTATATTATTTCCCCTAAGTCTAGCCCTCTTTTCTCTGTCTAACTCTATATTATTTCCTCTATTTCCAGCCCTCTTTTCTCTGTCTAACTCTATATTATTTCCTCTAAGTCTAGCCCTCTTTTCTCTGTCTAACTCTATATTATTTCCTCTATTTCCAGCCCTCTTTTCTCTGTCTAACTCTATATTATTTCCTCTAAGTCTAGCCCTCTTTTCTCTGTCTAACTCTATATTATTTCCTCTAAGTCCAGCCCTCTTTTCTCTGTCTAACTCTATATTATTTCCTCTATTTCCAGCCCTCTTTTCTCTGTCTAACTCTATATTATTTCCTCTAAGTCCAGCCCTCCTTTCTCTGTCTAACTCTATATTATTTCCTCTATTTCCAGCCCTCTTTTCTCTGTCTAAATCTATATTATTTCCTCTATTTCCAGCCCTCTTTTCTCTGTCCAACTCTATATTATTTCCTCTAAGTCTAGCCCTCTTTTCTCTGTCTAACTCTATATTATTTCCTCTAAGTCTAGCCCTCTTTTCTCTGTCTAACTCTATATTATTTCCTCTAAGTCTAGCCCTCTTTTCTCTGTCTAACTCTATATTATTTCCTCTAAGTCTAGCCCTCTTTTCTCTGTCTAACTCTATATTATTTCCTCTATTTCCAGCCCTCTTTTCTCTGTCTAACTCTATATTATTTCCTCTATTTCCAGCCCTCTTTTCTCTGTCTAACTCTATATTATTTCCTCTATTTCCAGCCCTCTTTTCTCTGTCTAACTCTATATTATTTCCTCTAAGTCTAGCCCTCTTTTCTCTGTCTAACTCTATATTATTTCCTCTAAGTCCAGCCCTCTTTTCTCTGTCTAACTCTATATTATTTCCTCTATTTCCAGCCCTCTTTTCTCTGTCTAACTCTATATTATTTCCTCTATTTCCAGCCCTCTTTTCTCTGTCTAACTCTATATTATTTCCTCTATTTCCAGCCCTCTTTTCTCTGTCTAACTCTATATTATTTCCTCTATTTCCAGCCGTCTTTTCTCTGTCTAACTCTATATTATTTCCTCTATTTCCAGCCCTCTTTTCTCTGTCTAACTCTATATTATTTCCTCTAAGTCTAGCCCTCTTTTCTCTGTCTAACTCTATATTATTTCCTCTATTTCCAGCCCTCTTTTCTCTGTCTAACTCTATATTATTTCCTCTATTTCCAGCCCTCTTTTCTCTGTCTAACTCTATATTATTTCCTCTAAGTCCAGCCCTCTTTTCTCTGTCCAGCTTTATATTATTTCCTCTATTTCCAGCCCTCTTTTCTCTGTCTAACTCTATATTATTTCCTCTATTTCCAGCCCTCTTTTCTCTGTCTAACTCTATATTATTTCCTCTATTTCCAGCCCTCTTTTCTCTGTCTAACTCTATATTATTTCCTCTATTTCCAGCCCTCTTTTCTCTGTCTAACTCTATATTATTTCCTCTATTTCCAGCCCTCTTTCTCTGTCTAACTCTATATTATTTCCTCTATTTCCAGCCCTCTTTTCTCTGTCTAACTCTATATTATTTCCTCTATTTCCAGCCCTCTTTTCTCTGTCTAACTCTATATTATTTCCTCTATTTCCAGCCCTCTTTTCTCTGTCTAACTCTATATTATTTCCTCTAAGTCTAGCCCTCTTTTCTCTGTCTAACTCTATATTATTTCCTCTAAGTCTAGCCCTCTTTTCTCTGTCTAACTCTATACTATTTCCTCTAAGTCTAGCCCTCTATTCTCTGTCTAACTCTATATTATTTCCTCTATTTCCAGCCCTCTTTTCTCTGTCTAACTCTATATTATTTCCTCTATTTCCTGCCCACTTTTCTCTGTCTAACTCTATATTATTTCCTCTAAGTCTAGCCCTCTTTTCTCTGTCTAACTCTATATTATTTCCTCTATTTCCAGCCCTCTTTTCTCTGTCTAACTCTATATTATTTCCTCTAAGTCTAGCCCTCTTTTCTCTGTCTAACTCTATATTATTTCCTCTAAGTCTAGCCCTCTTTTCTCTGTCTAACTCTATATTATTTCCTCTATTTCCAGCCCTCTTTTCTCTGTCTAACTCTATATTATTTCCTCTATTTCCTGCCCACTTTTCTCTGTCTAACTCTATATTATTTCCTCTAAGTCTAGCCCTCTTTTCTCTGTCTAACTCTATATTATTTCCTCTATTTCCAGCCCTCTTTTCTCTGTCTAACTCTATATTATTTCCTCTAAGTCTAGCCCTCTTTTCTCTGTCTAACTCTATATTATTTCCCCTAAGTCTAGCCCTCTTTTCTCTGTCTAACTCTATATTATTTCCTCTATTTCCAGCCCTCTTTTCTCTGTGTAACTCTATATTATTTCCTCTATTTCCAGCCCTCTTTTCTCTGTCTAACTCTATATTATTTCCTCTAAGTCTAGCCCTCTTTTCTCTGTCTAACTCTATATTATTTCCTCTAAGTCTTGCCCTCTTTTCTCTGTCTAACTCTATATTATTTCCTCTAAGTCCAGCCCTCTTTTCTCTGTCTAACTCTATATTATTTCCTCTAAGTCTAGCCCACTTTTCTCTGTCTAACTCTATATTATTTCCTGTAAGTCTAGCCCTTTTTTCTCTGTATAAGTCTGTATTACTTCCTTTATTTCCAGCCCTCTTTTCTCTGTCTAACTCTATATTATTTCCTCTATTTCCAGCCCTCTTTTCTCTGTCTAACTCTATATTATTTCCTCTATTTCCAGCCCTCTTTTCTCTGTCTAACTCTATATTATTTCCTCTAAGTCCAGCCCTCTTTTCTCTGTCTAACTCTATATTATTTCCTCTAAGTCTAGCCCTCTTTTCTCTGTCTAACTCTATATTATTTCCTCTATTTCCAGCCCTCTTTTCTCTGTCTAACTCTATATTATTTCCTCTATTTCGAGCCGTCTTTTCTCTGTCTAACTCTATATTATTTCCTCTATTTCCAGCCCTCTTTTCTCTGTCTAACTCTATATTATTTCCTCTATTTCCAGCCCTCTTTTCTCTGTCTAACTCTATATTATTTCCTCTATTTCCAGCCCTCTTTTCTCTGTCTAACTCTATATTATTTCCTCTATTTCCAGCCCTCTTTTCTCTGTCTAACTCTATATTATTTCCTCTATTTCCAGCCCTCTTTTCTCTGTCTAACTCTATATTATTTCCTCTATTTCCAGCCCTCTTTTCTCTGTCTAACTCTATATTATTTCCTCTAAGTCTAGCCCTCTTTTCTCTGTCTAACTCTATATTATTTCCTCTAAGTCCAGCCCTCTTTTCTCTGTCTAACTCTATATTATTTCCTCTAAGTCCAGCCCTCTTTTCTCTGTCTAACTCTATATTATTTCCTCTAAGTCCAGCCCTCTTTTCTCTGTCTAACTCTATATTATTTCCTCTATTTCCAGCCCTCTTTTCTCTGTCTAACTCTATATTATTTCCTCTATTTCCAGCCCTCTTTTCTCTGTCTAACTTTATATTATTTCCTCTACTTCCAGCCCTCTTTTCTCTGTCTAACTCTATATTATTTCCTCTAAGTCTAGCCCTCTTTTCTCTGTCTAACTCTATATTATTTCCTCTATTTCCAGCCCTCTTTTATCTGTCTAACTCTGTATTATTTCCTCTAAGTCTAGCCCTCTTTTCTCTGTCTAACTCTATATTATTTCCTCTAAGTCTAGCCCTCTTTTCTCTGTCTAACTCTATATTATTTCCTCTAAGTCTAGCCCTCTTTTCTCTGTCTAACTCTATATTATTTCCTCTAAGTCCAGCCCTCTTTTCTCTGTCTAACTTTATATTATTTCCTCTATTTCCAGCCCTCTTTTCTCTGTCTAACTCTATATTATTTCCTCTAAGTCCAGCCCTCTTTTCTCTGTCTAACTCTATATTATTTCCTCTATTTCCAGCCCTCTTTTCTCTGTCTAACTCTATATTATTTCCTCTAAGTCTAGCTCTCTTTTCTCTGTCTAACTCTATATTATTTCCTCTAAGTCCAGCCCTCTTTTCTCTGTCTAACTCTATATTATTTCCTCTATTTCCAGCCCTCTTTTCTCTGTCTAACTCTATATTATTTCCTCTATTTCCAGCCCTCTTTTCTCTGTCTAACTCTATATTATTTCCTCTATTTCCAGCCCTCTTTTCTCTGTCTAACTCTATATTATTTCCTCTAAGTCTAGCTCTCTTTTCTCTGTCTAACTCTATATTATTTCCTCTATTTCCAGCCCTCTTTTCTCTGTCTAACTCTATATTATTTCCTCTATTTCCAGCCCTCTTTTCTCTGTCTAACTTTATATTATTTCCTCTACTTCCAGCCCTCTTTTCTCTGTCTAACTCTATATTATTTCCTCTAAGTCTAGCCCTCTTTTCTCTGTCTAACTCTATATTATTACCTCTATTTCCAGCCCTCTTTTCTCTGTCTAACTCTGTATTATTTCCTCTAAGTCTAGCCCTCTTTTCTCTGTCTAACTCTATATTATTTCCTCTAAGTCTAGCCCTCTTTTCTGTGTATAAGTCTGTATTATTTCCTCTATTTCCAGCCCTCTTTTCTCTGTCTAACTCTATATTATTTCCTCTATTTCCAGCCCTCTTTTCTCTGTCTAACTCTATATTATTTCCTCTATTTCCAGCCCTCTTTTCTCTGTCTAACTCTATATTATTTCCTCTAAGTCTAGCCCTCTTTTCTCTGTCTAACTCTATATTATTTCCTCTTTTTCCAGCCCTCTTTTCTCTGTCTAACTCTATATTATTTCCTCTAAGTCTAGCCCTCTTTTCTCTGTCTAACTCTATATTATTTCCTCTAAGTCCAGCCCTCTTTTCTCTGTCTAACTCTATATTATTTCCTCTAAGTCTAGCCCTCTTTTCTCTGTCTAACTCTATATTATTTCCTCTATTTCCAGCCCTCTTTTCTCTGTCTAACTCTATATTATTTCCTCTAAGTCTAGCCCTCTTTTCTCTGTCTAACTCTATATTACTTCCTTTATTTGCAGCCCACTTTTCTCTGTCTAACTCTATATTATTTCCTCTATTTCCAGCCCTCTTTCTCTGTCTAACTCTATATTATTTCCTCTAAGTCTAGCCCTCTTTTCTCTGTCTAACTCTATATTATTTCCTCTAAGTCCAGCCCTCTTTTCTCTGTCTAACTCTATATTATTTCCTCTAAGTCTAGCCCTCTTTTCTCTGTCTAACTCTATATTATTTCCTCTAAGTCTAGCCCTCTTTTCTCTGTCTAACTCTATATTATTTCCTCTAAGTCCAGCCCTCTTTTCTCTGTCTAACTCTATATTATTTCCTCTAAGTCCAGCCCTCTTTTCTCTGTCTAACTCTATATTATTTCCTCTATGTCCAGCCCTCTTTTCTCTGTCTAACTCTATATTATTTCCTCTATTTCCAGCCCTCTTTTCTCTGTCTAACTCTATATTATTTCCTCTAAGTCTAGCCCTCTTTTCTCTGTCTAACTCTATATTATTTCCTCTATTTCCAGCCCTCTTTTCTCTGTCTAACTCTATATTATTTCCTCTATTTCCAGCCCTCTTTTCTCTGTCTAACTCTATATTATTTCCTCTATTTCCAGCCCTCTTTTCTCTGTCTAACTCTATATTATTTCCTCTAAGTCTAGCCCTCTTTTCTCTGTCTAACTCTATATTATTTCCTCTAAGTCCAGCCCTCTTTTCTCTGTCTAACTCTATATTATTTCCTCTAAGTCAGCCCTCTTTTCTCTGTCTAACTCTATATTATTTCCTCTAAGTCCAGCCCTCTTTTCTCTGTCTAACTCTATATTATTTCCTCTATTTCCAGCCCTCTTTTCTCTGTCTAACTCTATATTATTTCCTCTATTTCCAGCCCTCTTTTATCTGTCTAACTCTGTATTATTTCCTCTAAGTCTAGCCCTCTTTTCTCTGTCTAAGTCTATATTATTTCCTCTAAGTCTAGCCCTCTTTTCTCTGTCTAACTCTATATTATTTCCTCTAAGTCTAGCCCTCTTTTCTCTGTCTAACTCTATATTATTTCCTCTAAGTCTAGCCCTCTTTTCTCTGTCTAACTTTATATTATTTCCTCTATTTCCAGCCCTCTTTTCTCTGTCTAACTCTATATTATTTCCTCTAAGTCCAGCCCTCTTTTCTCTGTCTAACTCTATATTATTTCCTCTAAGTCCAGCCCTCTTTTCTCTGTCTAACTTTATATTATTTCCTCTATTTCCAGCCCTCTTTTCTCTGTCTAACTCTATATTATTTCCTCTAAGTCCAGCCCTCTTTTCTCTGTCTAACTCTATATTATTTCCTCTATTTCCAGCCCTCTTTTCTCTGTCTAACTCTATATTATTTCCTCTAAGTCTAGCCCTCTTTTCTCTGTCTAACTCTATATTATTTCCTCTAAGTCCAGCCCTCTTTTCTCTGTCTAACTCTATATTATTTCCTCTAAGTCTAGCCCTCTTTTCTCTGTCTAACTCTATATTATTTCCTCTAAGTCTAGCCCTCTTTTCTCTGTCTAACTCTATATTATTTCCTCTAAGTCCAGCCCTCTTTTCTCTGTCTAACTCTATATTATTTCCTCTATTTCCAGCCCTCTTTTCTCTGTCTAACTCTATATTATTTCCTCTATTTCCAGCCCTCTTTTCTCTGTCTAACTCTATATTATTTCCTCTATTTCCAGCCCTCTTTTCTCTGTCTAACTCTATATTATTTCCTCTAAGTCTAGCCCTCTTTTCTCTGTCTAACTCTATATTATTTCCTCTAAGTCTAGCCCTCTTTTCTCTGTCTAACTCTATATTATTTCCTCTATTTCCAGCCCTCTTTTCTCTGTCTAACTCTATATTATTTCCTCTAAGTCTAGCCCTCTTTTCTCTGTCTAACTCTATATTATTTCCTCTATTTCCAGCCCTCTTTTCTCTGTCTAACTCTATATTATTTCCTCTATTTCCAGCCGTCTTTTCTCTGTCTAACTCTATATTATTTCCTCTATTTCCAGCCCTCTTTTCTCTGTCTAACTCTATATTATTTCCTCTATTTCCAGCCCTCTTTTCTCTGTCTAACTTTATATTATTTCCTCTACTTCCAGCCCTCTTTTCTCTGTCTAACTCTATATTATTTCCTCTAAGTCTAGCCCTCTTTTCTCTGTCTAACTCTATATTATTTCCTCTAAGTCCAGCCCTCTTTTCTCTGTCCAGCTTTATATTATTTCCTCTATTTCCAGCCCTCTTTTCTCTGTCTAACTCTATATTATTTCCTCTAAGTCCAGCCCTCTTTTCTCTGTCTAACTCTATATTATTTCCTCTAAGTCTAGCCCTCTTTTCTCTGTCTAACTCTATATTATTTCCTCTAAGTCTAGCCCTCTTTTCTGTGTATAAGTCTGTATTATTTCCTCTATTTCCAGCCCTCTTTTCTCTGTCTAACTCTATATTATTTCCTCTATTTCCAGCCCTCTTTTCTCTGTCTAACTCTATATTATTTCCTCTATTTCCAGCCCTCTTTTCTCTGTCTAACTCTATATTATTTCCTCTAAGTCTAGCCCTCTTTTCTCTGTCTAACTCTATATTATTTCCTCTTTTTCCAGCCCTCTTTTCTCTGTCTAACTCTATATTATTTCCTCTAAGTCTAGCCCTCTTTTCTCTGTCTAACTCTATATTATTTCCTCTATTTCCAGCCCTCTTTTCTCTGTCTAACTCTATATTATTTCCTCTAAGTCTAGCCCTCTTTTCTCTGTCTAACTCTATATTATTTCCTCTATTTCCAGCCCTCTTTTCTCTGTCTAACTCTATATTATTTCCTCTATTTCCAGCCCTCTTTTCTCTGTATAACTCTATATTATTTCCTCTATTTACAGCCCTCTTTTCTCTGTCTAACTCTATATTATTTCCTCTAAGTCTAGCCCTCTTTTCTCTGTCTAACTCTATATTATTTCCTCTATTTCCAGCCCTCTTTTCTCTGTCTAACTCTATATTATTTCCTCTATTTCCAGCCCTCTTTTCTCTGTATAACTCTATATTATTTCCTCTATTTCCAGCCCTCTTTTCTCTGTCTAACTCTATATTATTTCCTCTAAGTCTAGCCCTCTTTTCTCTGTCTAACTCTATATTATTTCCTCTAAGTCCAGCCCTCTTTTCTCTGTCTAACTCTATATTATTTCCTCTAAGTCTAGCCCTCTTTTCTCTGTCTAACTCTATATTATTTCCTCTAAGTCTAGCCCTCTTTTCTCTGTCTAACTCTATATTATTTCCTCTAAGTCCAGCCCTCTTTTCTCTGTCTAACTCTATATTATTTCCTCTAAGTCCAGCCCTCTTTTCTCTGTCTAACTCTATATTATTTCCTCTATGTCCAGCCCTCTTTTCTCTGTCTAACTCTATATTATTTCCTCTATTTCCAGCCCTCTTTTCTCTGTCTAACTCTATATTATTTCCTCTAAGTCTAGCCCTCTTTTCTCTGTCTAACTCTATATTATTTCCTCTATTTCCAGCCCTCTTTTCTCTGTCTAACTCTATATTATTTCCTCTATTTCCAGCCCTCTTTTCTCTGTCTAACTCTATATTATTTCCTCTAAGTCCAGCCCTCTTTTCTCTGTCTAACTCTATATTATTTCCTCTAAGTCTAGCCCTCTTTTCTCTGTCTAACTCTATATTATTTCCTCTAAGTCCAGCCCTCTTTTCTCTGTCTAACTCTATATTATTTCCTCTATTTCCAGCCCTCTTTTCTCTGTCTAACTCTATATTATTTCCTCTAAGTCTAGCCCTCTTTTCTCTGTCTAACTCTATATTATTTCCTCTAAGTCCAGCCCTCTTTTCCTCTGTCTAACTCTATATTATTTCCTCTAAGTCTAGCCCTCTTTTCTCTGTCTAACTCTATATTATTTCCTCTAAGTCTAGCCCTCTTTTCTCTGTCTAACTCTATATTATTTCCTCTAAGTCCAGCCCTCTTTTCTCTGTCTAACTCTATATTATTTCCTCTATTTCCAGCCCTCTTTTCTCTGTCTAACTCTATATTATTTCCTCTATTTCCAGCCCTCTTTTCTCTGTCTAACTCTATATTATTTCCTCTATTTCCAGCCCTCTTTTCTCTGTCTAACTCTATATTATTTCCTCTAAGTCTAGCCCTCTTTTCTCTGTCTAACTCTATATTATTTCCTCTAAGTCTAGCCCTCTTTTCTCTGTCTAACTCTATATTATTTCCTCTAAGTCTAGCCCTCTTTTCTCTGTCTAACTCTATATTATTTCCTCTATTTCCAGCCCTCTTTTCTCTGTCTAACTCTATATTATTTCCTCTATTTCCAGCCGTCTTTTCTCTGTCTAACTCTATATTATTTCCTCTATTTCCAGCCCTCTTTTCTCTGTCTAACTCTATATTATTTCCTCTATTTCCAGCCCTCTTTTCTCTGTCTAACTTTATATTATTTCCTCTACTTCCAGCCCTCTTTTCTCTGTCTAACTCTATATTATTTCCTCTAAGTCTAGCCCTCTTTTCTCTGTCTAACTCTATATTATTTCCTCTAAGTCCAGCCCTCTTTTCTCTGTCCAGCTTTATATTATTTCCTCTATTTCCAGCCCTCTTTTCTCTGTCTAACTCTATATTATTTCCTCTAAGTCCAGCCCTCTTTTCTCTGTCTAACTCTATATTATTTCCTCTATTTCCAGCCCTCTTTTCTCTGTCTAACTCTATATTATTTCCTCTATTTCCAGCCCTCTTTTCTCTGTCTAACTCTATATTATTTCCTCTATTTCCAGCCCTCTTTTCTCTGTCTAACTCTATATTATTTCCTCTAAGTCTAGCCCTCTTTTCTCTGTCTAACTCTATATTATTTCCTCTATTTCCAGCCCTCTTTTCTCTGTCTAACTCTATATTATTTCCTCTAAGTCCAGCCCTCTTTTCTCTGTCTAACTCTATATTATTTCCTCTAAGTCTAGCCCTCTTTTCTCTGTCTAACTCTATATTATTTCCTCTAAGTCTAGCCCTCTTTTCTCTGTCTAACTCTATATTATTTCCTCTAAGTCCAGCCCTCTTTTCTCTGTCTAACTCTATATTATTTCCTCTAAGTCCAGCCCTCTTTTCTCTGTCTAACTCTATATTATTTCCTCTAAGTCTAGCCCTCTTTTCTGTGTATAAGTCTGTATTATTTCCTCTATTTCCAGCCCTCTTTTCTCTGTCTAACTCTATATTATTTCCTCTATTTCCAGCCCTCTTTTCTCTGTCTAACTCTATATTATTTCCTCTATTTCCAGCCCTCTTTTCTCTGTATAACTCTATATTATTTCCTCTATTTCCAGCCCTCTTTTCTCTGTCTAACTCTATATTATTTCCTCTATTTCCAGCCCTCTTTTCTCTGTCTAACTCTATATTATTTCCTCTAAGTCTAGCCCTCTTTTCTCTGTCTAACTCTATATTATTTCCTCTATTTCCAGCCCTCTTTTCTCTGTCTAACTCTATATTATTTCCTCTAAGTCTAGCCCTCTTTTCTCTGTCTAACTCTATATTATCTCCTCTAAGTCTAGCCCTCTTTTCTCTGTCTAACTCTATATTATTTCCTCTATTTCCAGCCGTCTTTTCTCTGTCTAACTCTATATTATTTCCTCTATTTCCAGCCCTCTTTTCTCTGTCTAACTCTATATTATTTCCTCTAAGTCTAGCCCTCTTTTCTCTGTCTAACTCTATATTATTTCCTCTAAGTCTAGCCCTCTTTTCTGTGTATAAGTCTGTATTATTTCCTCTATTTCCAGCCCTCTTTTCTCTGTCTAACTTTATATTATTTCCTCTACTTCCAGCCCTCTTTTCTCTGTCTAACTCTATATTATTTCCTCTAAGTCTAGCCCTCTTTTCTCTGTCTAACTCTATATTATTACCTCTATTTCCAGCCCTCTTTTCTCTGTCTAACTCTGTATTATTTCCTCTAAGTCTAGCCCTCTTTTCTCTGTCTAACTCTATATTATTTCCTCTAAGTCTAGCCCTCTTTTCTCTGTCTAACTCTATATTATTTCCTCTAAGTCTAGCCCTCTTTTCTCTGTCTAACTCTATATTATTTCCTCTATTTCCAGCCCTCTTTTCTCTGTCTAACTCTATATTATTTCCTCTATTTCCAGCCCTCTTTTCTCTGTCTAACTCTATATTATTTCCTCTATTTCCAGCCCTCTTTTCTCTGTCTAACTCTATATTATTTCCTCTATTTCCAGCCCTCTTTTCTCTGTCTAACTCTATATTATTTCCTCTAAGTCTAGCCCTCTTTTCTCTGTCTAACTCTATATTATTTCCTCTATTTCCAGCCCTCTTTTCTCTGTCTAACTCTATATTATTTCCTCTAAGTCTAGCCCTCTTTTCTCTGTCTAACTCTATATTATTTCCTCTAAGTCTAGCCCTCTTTTCTCTGTCTAACTCTATATTATTTCCTCTAAGTCCAGCCCTCTTTTCTCTGTCTAACTCTATATTATTTCCTCTATTTCCAGCCCT